>PVJL010004714.1:0-123700 GCA_004026885.1 Lyroderma lyra | reverse complement strand
TCACCTTATATTTAGCTTCCCCCCCTCCTCTCCCACCCCCTCCCCTTTCTCCCCTCCCTGACCCACTCATCCCCAAATAAACATTAAACTATTGATTGTGTCCATGGGTTCTTTGTTGGTTTGTTCATTTTTTTCTCTTTGTTGCTTTCAGTTTTATATTCCGCATATGAGTGAAGTCATACAGTTCCTTGTTTTTTCTGTCTGGTTTATTTCACTAAGCGTGATGATCTCCAGGTCCATCCATTTTGTTGCAAATGGCAATATTTCATCTTTTCTTACAGCTGAGTAATACTCCATTATGTATATGTACCACAGCTTCTTTATCCAATCATCTGTCGCAGGGCACTTTGGTTGTTTCCATGTTTTGGCCACTGTGAACAGCGCTGCGATGAACATTGGCGTACATAAGTCTTTGTGGACAAAGGTTTTCAAGTTCTTTGGGTAGATCCCCAGAAGGGGGATTGCTGGGTCAAATGGTAACTCCATTCCCAATTTTCTGAGGACCCTCCACACCGCCTTCCACAGTGGTTGTACCAGTTTGCACTCCCACCAGCAGTGTTCCAGAGTTCCTTTTTCTCCACATCCTCTCCAGCACTTGTTATTCCTTGTCTTGTTGATAACAGCCATTCTCACAGGTGTGAGGTGGGATCTCATTGTGGTTTTGGTTTGCATTTCCCTGATAGCTAATGAGGATGAGCATTCTTTCATATGTCTGCTGGCCATTTGTATTTCTTCGTGGGAGAAGTGTCTGTTTAGTTCTTCTGCCCACTTTTTAATCGGGTTGTTTTTTTTTTTTTCTTGTTGTTGTTAAGTCGTATTAGTTCTTTATATATTTTAGATATTAGACCCTTTGCATCTGTGTTCATCAGAGATATTGGTCTATAGTTTTCTTTCTTTGTGTTGTCTTTGCCAGGCTTTGGTATTAGAGTAATGTTGCCCTCATAGAATGAGTTAGGAAGTATTGCTTCCTCTTCAATTTTTTGGAAGAGTCTGAGAGGATAGGTGTTAATTCTTCTTTGAATGCTTGGTAGAACTCATTGGTGAAACCATCTGGTCCAGGGCTTTTGCCTTTAGGGAGATTATGGATAATCCTTTTAATCTCTTCACTATCAATTGGTCTATTTAGATTATCCAGTTCTTCTTGGTTCAGTGTTGGTAGGCTATAAGTTTCTAGAAACTTGTCCATTTCTTCTAGGTTGTTAAATTTAGTGGCATAAAGTTCTTCATAATATTTTCTTATAATCCTTTGTATTTCTGTGGTATCAGTGGTAATGTCTCCCCTTTCATTTGTGATTTTGGATATTTGTGTCCTTTCCTTTCGTCCTTTGATTAGTCTAGCCAGGGGTTTGTCAATTTTGTTGACTTTCTCAAAGAACCAGCTCTTCATTATATTAATTTTTTCTATTGTCTTTCTGTTCTCTAATTGGTTTAGCTCTGCTTTAATTTTTATTATTTCTTTCCTTCTGCTGACTGTGGGTTTTGTCTGCTCTTCTTTTTCTAGTTAAGATGGGATGTTAAGATGTTTGCTTGTGATTTTTCTTGTTTCTTAAGATAGGCCTGTAATGATATAAATTTCCCTCTTATTACTGCTTTTGCTCTGTCCCAATAATTCTGATATGTTGTATTTTCATTGTCATTAGTTTCTATATATTTTTTATCTCATCTTTTATTTGTTCTTTTATCCAGTCCTTTTTAAATAAGCTGTTGTTCAATCTCCATGTATATGTGTTTCTTTCTGCTTTCCTTTTATAGTTGATCTCCAATTTCAAAGCCTTGTGGTCTGAGAATACACTTGGTATGATTTCGATCTTGAATTTGCTGAGGCTACTTTTGTGTCCCAGCATGTGGTCTATCTTGAGAATGTTCCATGTGCACTAGAAAAGAAGGAATAGTCTCTTTTTCTGGATGAAGTGTCCTATAAATGTCAATTATGTCCAATTGCTGTAATGTGTCATTTAGAGCTGTTATTTCCTTATTTATTTTCTGTTTGGATGATCTGTCCATGGCTGTTAGTGGGGTGTTTAAGTCTCCCACAATGATTGTGTGTTCATCAGTTTCTCCTTTCAAATCTGTTAGTAGTTTCTTTGTATATTTTGGTGCATCCTGGTTGGGAGCATACGTATCAATTAGTGTCAAGTCTTCTTGTTGTTGTATTGTGCCTTTTATCATTATGTAATGACCATCTTTGTCTTTTACTATCTTTTTTAACCTGAAGTTTATTTCATTAGATATCAGTATGGCAACTCCTGCTTCTCTCTGGTTATCATTTGCTTGGAGTATTGTATCCCATCCTTTCACTCTGAGTCTCTTTTTGTCCTTATGGCTGAGGTGAGTCTCTTGGAGACCGCATATGGATGGGTTCTGTTTTTTAATCCAGTCTGCTACTCTGTGTCTTTTTATTGGTGAGTTCAGTCCATTAACATTTAGAGTGATGATTGATATGTGAGGATTTCCTGTGGCCATTACTTATTTCTTTGTTTGTTTTTGTTTTATTTTTGTTTCTTTCTTGTTGCCCCAACTTTATTTCATTTTTCCTGATGTTTTGTTTCAGGTCAAAGAGCCTCCTTCAGTATTTCTTGGAGTGCTGACCTTGTGCTGGCAAATTCCCTCAGCTTCTGTGTGTCTGAGAAGGTCTTTATTCCACCTTCATATCTGAAAGATAATTTTGCTGGATAATTTATTCTTGGCTGGAGGTTCCTCTCTTTTAATTTTTGAATATTGGATTCCCCTCCCTCCTGGCTTGCAGAGTTTCTGCTGAGAAATCTGACGCCAGATTGATGGGTTTTCCTCTAAAGGTTATAGTTCTTTTTTCCCTGGCTGCCTTGAGAATTGTCTCTTTGTCTTTAATTTTGGACATCTTTAGTACCATGTGTTTGGGAGAAGATCTGTTAGGGTCCAGGTATCTAGGGGACCTGTTTTCTTCTTGAACTTGGGTTTCCAGATCTTTCCATAGGTTTGGAAAGTTCTCATCTACTATTTGTTTAAGTATGTTCTCTGTAGGATGCTGTACCCCTTCTTCTATTCCTATTATCCTGATGTTTTGTCTCATGGAGTCAGATAGTTCTTGTAGAGTTCTTTCAATCCTTTTGGTTCTATATTCCCTCTCTTCCTCTTTCTGAGCTGTTTCCATGTTCTGATCTTCGATATCACTAATTCTTTCCTCCATCTGGTTGGCCCTGTTTCCTATGGCAGTTATTTCGTTTCTCACTTCTTTTATTGTATTATTTATCTCTCGTATTTCCATCTCAATCTTCCTTATGTTTTGAATTTCTTTGTTAAATTGTTCCTTTTGTTCATGAAGTTCCTTTTTTATGTCATTCATGTCCTTTTTTATGTTGTTTATGTCAGCCATAGTGCTCTGCCAATATGTTTTCATTTCTCTGACAGCCTTTAGAATGGCTACTTTAAATCTCTGTCACTTAATTCGGAAACTTCTATGTCTAAGAAGCTGTCTTGATAAAACTTTCTGAGGAGTTTTAGTTTTTAAGGAATTCATCCTGTCTGCTGGGTTCTTCCTCTTTGACATGAGGGTGTTATGTTCAGTAGTGCCCAGGAGCCCAGATTGGTACTTTTGTGGTGTCTTGCTGTAGGGCAGACACGAGGTGGCACTGCGGGGGGCGGGGGGACAAGTTTTGGGAGAGAAAGGGGATGTTTATTTCTTATTTCTGGTCTCCTGCTACGTTTGGAGGTGGTGCACATGTATCATGGTCCCTCTGCTTCCTGTAGTTAGTTAGTTGGTTGGGAAGGTTGTAGGAAAGGGGGGAGGCCAACAAAAGGCACACCAGTGCAGCTCCACCTTCTGCCCTATACTGGATAAGCTGGGTGATGTGGGCTAAGGCTGCTCCTGCTGGCTGGGGTGAATGCTATCAAATCTGCCTTTCTTCCTGGGCCTGCTTCCATGGCCAAATGTTGGGGCATAATCTGCGGGCTCGCACTGCTTTTAGGACCCAGGTGCACGCAAGCAGGCGTGCACACAAGTCCAAAGTTGTGGGTCTGATCCTGCAGTAGGAAGGCAGCTGGCCCGCCTTTGCAGCGGGCCTGAAATGGGAGCCGCAGCCCTGCGAAGGAGCCGCGCATGCTGCTCCGGCAACCGGCCCGCCTCCTCAGCAGGCCGGCATTGGGAGCCACAGCCCCATGCAGGAGCTGTGCACCCAGTGCTGGCAGCCGGTCTGCCTCCTCACTGGGCCAGAATGGGAGCCGCAGCCCTGTGTAGGGGATGTGCACTGCCCACGCGGCAGCCGGCCTGTCTCCCCAGCACAGCGGCCAGAACAGGAGCCGCAGCCCCATCTGTGCAGGTACTGTGTGCTGCTGCGCGGCAGCCGGTTTGCCCCTGCAGCAGTCTGGGACCAGGAACCGCAGCCCTGTGCAGGAGCTGCGTGCGCCTGCGCTGTGGGTCCCTAGGGAGCCTAGTGCCAAGATGTCGTCTCTGCAGTTCAGAGTCCTCGCTCAGCCCTGCTACCACTCAAGAGTTCCGGAGGCTGGTTCCCAAGGTCTGTCCCCAACTCGCCGCTCCAAATTCCAGCTCCCCAGCCTAGCTCCCCAACGGACTCCCACTGTTCTGCCGCTTTGCTAGGGCTTCTCCTCTTGTCGCCTCGTGGCTTCTCCCCTCCCATGCACTGCAGTCAGCCACAATCGGGTCCCGTTGCGATCCGTCTCTGCTCCCTCCCCTCTCTCCCACTCGCCACTTTCTCTCCAACCCTTAGGTGTTGTCTTGTGATGCATGGATGTCTCAGCTGTCGTTTTTAGACACCTAGGGTCCTCTTTCTTGGCTCCTGGGTGGCCGTTCAATTGTGTTTTCTGGGAGAGGCTTTAGGGACCTTCTGTTCAGTCGCCATCTTGTCTTCCTCCCCCTCCATGCTTTTTATTAGATCTTTAAATCAATTAGTACTAATATAATGAGAAATTCAGAGTTTTCAACCATAGGCACTATTCTTAGAATTTCAACTTGACAGCGTATGAGATGGGAATATAGATGAATTTAATTGAATCCAAATTTTCTGACTCCTAAATCAGGTTTCTTTCCAGTGAACTGTTCTGCTTAATAGATCATAATTTATATTGATCCCCACAAGTTAAGTGAATGAAGATTATAACATGAACATTTTACCTCAGATTCATATGCTTATGTGAGAAAGAAATCTGTGGTGAGAAAAGGGTTGAGATGGTTATGTTAGTGGTGAGTGAAGAATTGGGCAGGACTGAGGTGATTTTAGATATTTAGACTTTAACCAAAATTTATATGTGGGTTCATATTAATTTTTATTTTTCTTTCTCTTATTAATTTTAAAAAATTGTTCTTTCTCTGTTTTTTCTTTTCAATCTTTCCCTTCTCTTTTTAGTCTACTATTTATAAAACTAGAGCATTTTTTTGCTTATTGACTTAAGTGATTAAACTGCCTCAGTTGAATTATAACTAAATGGCAAATATATAAGCATCTATATTTTTCTTTTAAAAGGTAAACATAATCTCTCTTTTTTAAAAAAATGTATAGTTCACTGTTTTTCATATATTCATGGAGTTGTGCAACTGTTACCATTACCTTATTCCAGAACATTTTCATCATTTTAAAATGAAACTAGCTTATGTGATCCAGCAATTTCACTTCCGGGTATGTACACAAAAGAATTGAATTAGAGTCTTGAAGAGATATTTTTGCATCCTGTTCATACTAGCATTATTTACAATAGTCAAAAGTTGTTGGCAACTGGTGTGTCCTCAGCCATAGCAGGGAATGTGTTCTTGCCATCTGCAGCAGCATAAATGGATCTGGAGGGTATTGTACTGAGTGAAGTATTTCAGACAGAGAAAGACAGATGCAATGGGATTTTGCTTATACTTGGAACCTAAAGAACAAGACAAACAAACAAACAAAACAAAAACAAAGTCATGGATACAGAGAACATTTTGATGGTTGCCAGACAGGAGGTGGGGTTGAAGGGGTAGGTATAAAAATGGAAGGGATCAAGCAGTACATATTGGTTGTTACAAAATTGTCATGGAGATGTAGGTTATAACATAAGGAGTATAGTCAATAATATTGTAATAACTATGTATGGTGCCAGATGGGTACTGGATTTATTGGGGTGATAGGTGGGAGAGGTTGAGGGGCAGGGTGAAAAGCTGAAGGTATTAAGAAGTACAGATTGGTAGTTCCAAAATAGTCATGGGAGTGTAAAGTAAAGCATAAGGAATATAGTCAGTAATATGATAATAACTATGTATAGTCCCAGGTTAGTACTATACTACTCAGGGGGATCACTTTTTAAATTATATAAATGTCTAACCACTATGCTGTACATCTGAAATTAGTATCAAAGAATACTGAATGTTAACTATAATTGAAAAATTTAAAAAGTGGGTAAAAAGATGAAGGGCAATAAGTGGTCCAGATTTCCAGGTATAAAACAAATGAGTCATGGGGATGTAATGTACAGTATGGGGAATACAGTCAATAGTATTGTAATAGCATGGTATGGTGTCAGATGGTTGATGGACTTAACCATAGTAATCACTTCTTTTGGTATATAAATGTTGAATAATATGATGTACACCTAAAGTGGATATCATGTGGTATATTAACCTATAATTTTTTTTTTTTTTTGCCTTTTGGTATGTGGGTAGCTCCCTGGCTGGGAATCGAACCCAGGCCCCAGCGCTGACAGCACCAGCGCCGAAGCCTTAAGCCACTACACCATCAGGGAACTCCCAACCTATAATTTTTAATAAACATCTTAAAAGAAAAAATAAATTTTGACTCATGCTGGAATATGGGTGAACCTTGAGGACATTATCTTAAATGAAGTAAGCCAGTCACAAAAGTACAGATACTCTATGATTCCACTTATATGATGTTCCTGGAGTAATTAAATTCATAAAGACAGAAAGTAGAATGATGGTTGCCAGGGTTTAGGGGTCTGGGGAAAAGGGCAACTTTGTTTAATGGGTACTGACTTTCAGTTTTACAAGGTAAAAGGAGTTCTGTAGATGGATGGCAGTGATGATGCACAACAATGTGAATATATTTAATGTCATTGAACTGTACACTTAAAAATCATTAGTAGGGGGTGTTCCCTGGTGGTGTAGTGGCTAAGGCTTTGGCACTCTGAATGCTGCGGCCTGGCTTCGATTCTCAGCCAGCGAACTCCTCCCTCCCCCGAGAAATCATTAGTATATAAAGTTTTTTATATGTATTTTTACCACAATTAAAAAAATCTTGTCTGTACCCTTGATCAGTCACTCCTAATTTTTACTTTCAAAGCCCCTATCAACTACTAATCTATTTTCTGTCTCTATATATTTGCCTATTCTGAACATTTAATATAAAAGGCATGATGCAATATGAGGTCTTTTGTGTTTGGTTTCTTTCACTAAGACTTCTGTTTTAAATATTTATCCATGTTGTAGAATGAATCAGTACTTTATTCTTTTTTGTGATATTCTGTTGTATAATGTACCATGTTTTATTTATCCATTCATCACTTGATAGACATTTGGGTTGTTTCCGCTTTTGGCTATTGTGATAATGTTGCTGTGAACACCTGTGTACAAGGCTTTGTGTGAACATGTTGTTTTCATTTCTTCTGGGTAAATACCAAGGAGTGGACTTGTGTCATATGGTAATTCTATGTTTAATATTTTGAGGGACTGTCAAACTGTTTTTCAAAGTGGCTGCATGCTTTAACATTCCTACCAGCAATATATGCATATGCTGGTTTCTCCACATGCTCAACACTTGTTACAGTCTATCTTTTTAATTATAGCCATCCTAGTGTGTGTGAAGTAGTATCTCATTTTGGGTTTGATTTGCATTTCCTTAATGACAAATGACCTTGACATTTTTATATGCTTATTGACCATTTGTATATCTTCTTTGGAGAAGTTCTTTGCCTATTTTAGAGATTTATTTGTCTTTTTCTTACTGAATTGTGAGAGTTCTTATATTCTGGAATGAGATTTTTGTTAAATATTTGACTTGCAAATATTTTATTCCACTTTGTGTGTGTATGTGTTTTACTTTCTTGATGGCATCCTTTCTTTTTCTTTTTATTGTTAGACTCATTGGGGTGACATTGGTTAACAAGAATTACATAGGTTCCAGGTGTAAAATTCTACAGTGCATCGTCTATGTGTTGCGTTATATATTCACCACCCAGTGTCAGTTCTCTTTCCATCACCATATATTTGGCTTCCCCTTCCTCCTCTCTCACCCCCCACCTTGCCCCCAGATAACTACTAAACTATTGACTGTGTCCTTGAGTTTCTTTTTTTCTTTGTTGCTTTCTGTTTTATATTTTACATATGAGTGAAGTCATATGGTTCTTGGTTTTATTCTGTCTGGCTTATTTCACTTAGCATGAGGTTCTCGAGGTCCATTCATTTTGTTACAAATAGTATAGTATTTCATCTTTTCTTACAGCTGAGTAATATTCCATTGTGTATATGTACCACAGCTGCTTTATCCAGTCATCTGTCGCAGGGCACTTTGATTGTTTACATGTTTTGGCCACTGTGAACAGCGCTTCAATGAACAATGGGGTACATAATCTTTGCGGACAAAGGTTTTCAAGTCTTTTGGGTAGATCCCCAGAAGGGGGATTGCTGGGTCAGATGGTAGCTCCATTCCCAATTTTCTGAGGAGCCTACACACTGCCTTCCACAGTGGTTGTACCAGTTTGCACTCCCACCAGCAGTGTACCAGAGTTCCTTTTTCTCCACATCCTCTCCAGCACTTGTTATTCCTTGTCTTGTTGGTAACAGCCATTCTCACAGGTGTGAGGTGGTATCTCATTGTGGTTTTGATTTGCATTTCCCTGATAGCTAATGAGGTTGAGCATTCTTTCATATGTCTGCTGGCCATTTGTATTTCCTCATGGGAGAAGTGTCTGTTTAGTTCTTCTGCCCCCCACCCCGCTTTTAATTTTTGTTGTTCTTGAGTTGTACTAGTTCTTCACATATTTTAGATATTAGACCATTATCAGATGTGTTGTTTGCAAATATTTTCTCTCATTCAGTTGGTTGTCTCTTTGCCTTGTTGATGGTTTCTTTTGCTGTGCAGAAGCTTTTTAGTTTAATATAATCCCATCCATTTATTTTTGCTTTTACTTCCTTTACCTTTGAGGTCACATTCATGAAGTCCTCCTTGAGCCCGAGGTCTATAAGTTTAGTACCAATGTTTTCTTCTGTACGGTTTATTGTTTTGGGTCTTAGTGGAGGTCTTTAATCCATTTTAAATTAATTTTAGTATATGGTAACACTTCACAGCCCAGATTTATTCTGTTGCATATGTTTTTTCCAGTTTTCCCAGCACCATCTCCTGAAGAGACTTTTTTCCCCATTGAATATTTTTTGCTTCTTTATCAAAAACTATTTGTCCATATATTTGTGGATTTATTCCTGGGTTTTTTATTCTGTTCCATTGATCTGTGTGTCTGTTTTTCTGCCAATACCAAGGTGTTTTTATTATTGATGCTTTCTATAAATTGAAATTGGGGAGTGTGATAACTACTGGCCTTATTCTTTTTATGTAGTATTACTTTGGCCATTCGAGGTCTTTTGTGGTTCCATACTAATCTGATAATTTTTAAATTCTATTTTGTGAAAGTATGTTTGTGAGATTTTAATGGAAATTGCATTAAATCTGTATTTTGGTTTGGGTAGTATGGCCATTTTAACAATGTTAAGTCTTCTTATCCATGAACACAGAATATCTTTTCGTTTCTTTGTGTACTCTTCAGTTTCTTTCAAAAGTATCTTATAGTTTTCCATGTATAAGTCTGTCATGTTCTTTGTTAAATTAATTCCTAGGTATTTCATTCTTTTTGTTGCGATTGCAAAAGATATTGATTCTCTCATTTCTTTTTCTGAAGATTCATTGTTTGTATATAGAAAGGCAATTGATTTTTGTGCATTGATTTTGTATCCTGCAACTTTATTGTATTTGTTTGTTGTTTCTAATAGTTTTCTGGTGGAGTCTTTGGAATTTTCTATATAAAAAGTCATGTCATCTGAAAAAAGTGACAATTTGACTTTTTCTCTCCCAATTTGGATAACTTTTATTCCTTTCTCTTGCCCAAAGGCTCTGGTTAGAGCTCAGTACTATATTGAATAGCAGTGGCAACAGGAGTCATGCGTCCCTGTCTTGTTCCTGATTTTAGGGGAATGAGCTTCAGCTTTTCTCATTCAGTATTATGTTAGCTGAGGGTTTGTCATATATGGCCTTTATTATGTTAAGATACTTTCCTTCTATGCCTATTTCATTCAGTGTTTTGATCATAAATAGATGTTGCATTTTGTCAAATGCTTTTTCTGCATCAATTGATATGACCACATGGTCTTTATCTTTTGTTTTGTTTATGTGGTGTATCACATTGATTGACTTTCATATGTTGAACCATCCTTGTGCTCGTACGATGAATCCCACCTGAACGCGATGTATAATCTTTTTGATATATTGTTGTATTCTATTTGCTGATATATTGTTTAGGAATTTTGCATCTGTATTCATCAGAGATATTAGTCTATAGTTTTATTTTTTTTTGTGTTGTCTTTACCAGGCTTTGGTATTATGGTAATGTGGACCTTGTAGAATGAGTTGAGAAGTATTGCCTCATCTGCAATTTTTTGGAAGAGTCTGAGGAAGATAGGCATTAATTCTTTGAATGCTTGGTAAAATTCATGGGTAAGAATATCTGGTCTGGGAATTTTGTCTTTGGGAAAGCTTTGGATGATTGTTTCAAGTTCTTTATTGATTGGTCTATTTAGACTATCCAGTTCTTCTTGGTTCAGTCTAGGTAGGCTACATGTTTTTAGAAATTTGTCCATTTCTACTAGGTTGTTAAATTTAGTGGCATAAATTCCTTCATAATATTTTCTTATAATCCTTTGTGTTTCTGTGGTATCAGTGGTAATTTCTCCCCTTTCATTTCTAATTTTGGATATTTGTGTTCTTTTCTTTTGTCCTTTGTCCTTTGGTTAGTCTAACCAGGGGTTTGTCAATTTTTTTTTCTTCAAAGAACTAGCTCTTTTTTGCATTATTTTTAAATATTATCTTTCTGTTCTCTATGTCATTTAGCTCTGCTCTGATTTTTATTATTTTTTTCCTTCTGACTTTGAGTTTTGTCTGCTCTTCTTTTTCTAGTTCTTTAAGATGGAATGTTAGGATGTTTACTTGTGATTTGTCTTGTTTGTTAAGATAGGCCTGTAATGACATAAAATTTCCTCTTATTACTACTTTCACTGAATCCCAATAATTTTGATGCATTGTATTTTCATTGTCATTAGTTTCTACATATTTTTTATAATAGGTATTTTTTTTTTTTTGGTGGTTCCCTGGCTGGGAATTGAACTCAGACAGTGGTGTTGAGAGTGCCAAAGCCTACCCACTACACCACCAGGGAACCTCCTTCTATATATTTTTTTAATCTCTTCTTTTATTTGTTCTTTGATTAAGTCATTTTTTAAATAAGATGTTGTTTATTCTCTATGTATATGTGATTTTTTCTGCTTTCTTTTTGCCATTGATTTCCAATTTCAAAGCTTTGTGCTCTGAGAATACACTTGGTATGATTTCTGTCCTCTTGAATTTGCTGAGGACAGTTTTGTGTCCAAGCATATAATCTATCTTTGAGAATGTTTCATGTTGCACTAGAAAAGAAGGTATACTCAAATTTTGTCAGATGAAGCATCCTGTAAATGTCAATTATGTTCAATTATTCTAATGTGTCAGTTAAAGCTGATATTTCCTTAATTATTTTCTATTTAGATGATCTGTCCAAGAGTGTTTAGGTCTCTTACTCTGATTGTGTTTTTGTCAGTTTCTTTTTTCACATGTATTAGTAGTTGCTTTGTATATTTTGGTGCTTCTTGATTGGGGGCATATATATTAATTAGTGTTTAGTCTTGTTGTATTGTCCCTTTTATCACTATGAAATGTCCATTTTTGTCTCCTGCTATCTTTTTTAACCTGAAATTTGTTTCATTAGATATCAGTGTGGCAACTCCTGCTTTTCTCTGGATACCATTTGCTTGGAGCATTGTTTTTCATCCTTTCACTCTGAGTCTGTGTTTGTCCTTATAGCTGAGGTGTGTCTTTTGGAGACAGCATATGGTAGGTTATTTTTTGAATCCAATTTTCTACTTTTTGTCTTTATATTAATGAGTTCAGTCCATTAACATTTAGAGTGATGATTGATATATGAGGATTTTTTTATGGCTGTTATTCACCTACTGTTTTTTAAAATTTTAATTTCTTTTTTGTTGCCCTCGACTCTGTTTCATTTATCCTGATGTTTTGTTTTAGGTCAAAGAGCCTCCTTCAATATTTCATAAAATGCCAGCCTCTTGCTGGCGAATTTCCCCAGCTTCTGTATGTCCGAGAAGGTCTTATTCCTCCTTCCTATCTGAAGGACAATTTTGCTGGATAATTTATTCTTGGCTGGAAGTTTCTCTTTTAATATCTTTAATATTTGATTCCACTCCCTCATGACTTGTAGAGTTTTGCTGAGAAATCTGATGATAGCCTGATGGGCTTTCCTGTAAAGGTTATAGGTCGCCCCCCGCCGCCCGCCCCCACCGCGGCTGACTTGGGAATTGTCTCTCTTTCTTTGGTTTTTGACATTTGCAGTATAATATGTCTTGGAGAAGATCTGATAGTGTCCAGGTAGCTGGGGGACCTATTTTCTTCTTGAATTTGAGGCTCCAGATCTTTCCATAGGTTTGGAAAGCTCTTGTCTACTACTTGTTTGAGTATGTTCTCTGTAGAGTTTTTTTGTTTTTTTCTGCTCCTTCTTTTAAACCTATTATTTTAATACTATTTGTTCTAATGGGGTAAAATAGTTCTTCTAGAGTTCTTTTGGTCCTTTTGACTCTGAAGTCCCTACCTCCTCTTTCTGTGTTGTTTCCATGTCCTGATCCTCAATATCATCTTGTTGGCCCTGTTTCCTATGTCAGTTATTTCATTTCTCACTTATTTCATTCCATTATTTGTCTCTTGAATTGCCATCCGATTATTTCTTTTTCTTTTCTTTTTTTCTCCAGATGGTTCCCTGACTGGGAATCTAACCCAGGCTCTGGCATTGAGAACCTCGAAGCCTAGCCACTACACCACCAGGGACTCCTCTGCTTATTTCTTATAATTTCAGTTTCTTTGTTAAATTATTCTTTTTGTTCACAAATTTCCTTTCTGAGATCATTCATCACAGCTAGAGTATTCTGCCAATATGATTTCATTTCTCTGAGAGACTTCAGAACTGCAGCCTTGTATTCTATGTCACTTAGTTCATAAATTTTTAGATCTATAAGATCCTTTTCTAGAAATTTTATTCTTCTTTCTGAGTGGTTTTGAATTCTAAGCTATTTATAGTTTCTCCCCATAGCAGTGGTGGACACTGTGGAGTTTTTTCTGGGCATGAGGGCTTTTCCTGTTACAGTTCCAGGGAGATCTCTCCTTTCTCTTCCTGGTTGGTATTGCTGTAGTGTCTTGCTGTAGAGCAAACACCAGTGGTGCTGCAGGGCAATCTTTGGGAGAGAGTTAGAGGAGGTGGTTAAGCCACATCTCCAGTCTCCACCTGGGCCTGGGATGTGAGGTGATCTGCAGTTGCTCCACTTCCTGTGGTTCATCAGGGAACCTGGGGAAGTGGGCAGAGGCTGATGGAAGGCAAGCCAGTAGCAGCCTGCACTCATGTTGGTCATGGCTAGTGCTGCCAGCTCAGGCCTTCTCCCTTCTCTGTAGCCTGTGTTTACCTAGGACCATGTTTCAGCATTTTAGTGTTTCTATAGCAGGCAGGCACTCTCAGTTTCAAGCACCCAGGACTATAGCATTACATCTGGGGGTTATATTCCTGCTTAGGGCAGTTCAGATGCTTTGTTAAGCCTCTGTGCCACACAGGGTGTGGCTCCGGGGCTGTGTTCATAACATGCTGCTGCTTTGTCCAACTCACCCATGGTCTTGCAGGGTCTTGTTACTCTTGTCTCCACTCTGGTTATCACTTGGCCTCTCCTCAGCCTGGTATCATGCTGCTCCTGGTCCAGTGTTCCCTGATTCCTTCATAATTTCTTTACTTAGCTAAGGTCAGGTTGGGCCACAATCTACCTCTGCTCCCTCCCTTCTCTTCCCCTCACTTCCCTTTCTTTAACCTTCAGGTGTTTTGTTGAGACGTGTGGATCTCTCAGCTGCCAATGTACAATGCACAGTTTCCTGTTTTGGATCCTGGCTGGCTGTTTAATTCTATTTTCTGGGAAAGGTTCCAAGGATCCCCTCTCTGGTCACCATCTTGCTGAGGCTCAATATCTTCTTATTTTCTCCCTCTCCTTCATTATTGCTGCATGGTAAGTCTTTGCTATTGTTCTGAACATGAATGTCATATTTCAAACTATTTCTTTTTATTCTGTCTCGCATGGCTGGTGCCAGGAGGCTTTCCTCAGTACAGAGATCCTGATGGTATCTTTTAAAGTATAACAGTTTTAAATTTTGATGAAGTTCAATTTGTCTATTATTATTTTGCCACTTGGAATATCTAAGACACCGTTGCCTAACCCAAGGTTACAAAGTCTTACTCCAAAGTTTTATTTCATGTATTTTATAGTTGTATCTTTGACATTTAGGTCTGCAATTGTAGTTTTTAGTTAATTGCTTGTGTATGGTGTGAATTAGGGGTCCAAATTATTTATTTATTTATTGTTTTGCCTGGGCATATCCAATGGTTTTAGCAGCATGTGTTGTAAAGATTGTTCTTTTCCTATTGAATTTTCTTGACAATTTTGCTAAAAATTAATTGACCAGATAAGAGTTTGTTTTTGGGTTTTCAGTTTTGTTACATGGACTTATATATCTGTCCTTATGCTAGTAGTACAGTTTCTTGGCTACTATAACTGTTGTAAGTTTTGAAATCAGGAAGTATGAGCCCTATAACTTTACTTTTCTTCCACAAGATTGTTTATATTTTGTTCCTTGTATTTCCACATAAATTTTTTGGGTCAGCTTGTCATTTTCTGCATATAATCCAGCATAAATTTTGATAGGGATTGTATAAATCTGTAGATCAGATTGGGGAGTATTGGAATTTTGACAATATGCTTCTTCTGAGCCATAAACACAGTCTGACTTTCAATTTGTTTATATTTTCCTAAATTTCTTTCAGTGATGTTTTATAGTTTTCAATGTACAAGCCATGCCCTTCTTTAGTTAAATTTGTTGAGAATTTTGTTCTATTTGATGGTATTAAAAATGAAATTGTTTTCTTAGTTTCATTTTCAGACTATTCATTGCCTATGTAAAGAAATATAATTGATTTTTGTAATTTTTTTCTTATATCCTGTGATCTTGCTGAACTTATTTATTAGTTCTAGTAGTTTTTTGTTGTTGTTACTGTTTGTTTGCTGTTTAGTGGATTTATTAGGATTTTCTCTATGCAAAATTCTGTTGTCTTTGAATAAAGACAGGTTTACTTCTTTCTTTCCAAAATGAACACCTTTTATGTATTTATTTTTATTTACCTAATTGTACTGGCTTAAAGTTCTAGTACAATGTTGAATAGGAGTAGTGATAGTAAACTTAGCTTCTTATGCTTAATGAGGAAAATGGAACCTAATATTCAAAAAGTGTTTAATATGAACAGCATCAGGAAGTATAGTACAGTGGTTAAAAGAAAGTACCTTGGAGTGAGAGTCCAGGATTCAAATCTCAGTTCTTTCATTCATATTTTTTGTAAATTTGGGTAAGATATTTTATCTATAAACCTTATTTATTGCATGTAATAATATGGGAATTATAATAGTATCTGATGAGGACTAAGTAAACTAATATATATCACTTAGCAGGATGTCTAGTGTTACTCTTAGTAACATTAAATAAATATAACCTATTATTTTCATTGTTATCTAACTATATAACTTCTTAAAATAATCAAAATATTATTAACACTGTATCTTTCTATATTTTCCTGAATTATCTTCTTTTACCTCTATCCAAGGGACTTCCGGTTACTTTTTAAAATCATTATTAATATTCTACTTCTTTTAGTTACCTATTCTTCACTTCCTACTGCAGTAATAAATGAATTAAATAGTGAAGTGACTAATGCTGGCAGCAATGTATACATCTCTACTTAATTTTATCATTGGTTTAAAAAGGCGAGGATACTAAATACTGAATACTTTTCTGTTTACACACCTTTCACATTGCAGAAATAGTATGACTGCAAATACCATCCATTTTCCAAGGGCTCTACGATTTGCATTCTTAACTTAAACTCCCTTCACCCTCACAGCCCATCACTTCTCTCTTCTGAGCTTACAAATCCCTTATAAATACCTGGACCTTTTCTCAATTAATGTTACTACATTCTTTTTCCTCTTAAAATGCACTTCTTTTCCAATCTTGGTTATGTCATCCTCATCTTAGAGTTAGTTAATTCACTTAGCCATTTAAGTCAGAAAACTTGGTTTCATTCTCTCCCTCACAATCTATGCCCAATTACTTACTCACTATTAATTTACTTTGAAGTCTCTGCATTAAATATATTTTGAATTTGCCTCACCTCTCCTCCTTGACTGCCTTAGCAAAAACCACTGTTTCCATTCAAGCCTTTGTTGGGGCTAATTCAGTAGTCTTTTAATCATTCTCTCTGTCTCAAATCTTTTCTCATACAGTCCATTCTCCACACCAGTCATAATACTTACTCTTCTAAAATATGTCTTTTATCTTGGGGCTTCTCTGCTAGAAACTTCAAGTGGCTTCCCATTATCTGCATAAAGCCCAAATCCTCTGCAAACTCCTTAGCATAGTGTGCGAGGCCGTACAAACTCTGCCAGATATGATTTTCTAACTTGGTTTTATGCCACTATTTTGTAGAAGAGGCATGAAATGCTGCATACTTTGTCATATGTTTCACCTGAATTGCTTGTTGTTCTTGGAACATGACATAATTTTTTAGTCCTCTGTGTGCAGTACATTACTTTTTCTACTTAGAGTCTTTCTTGTTTTGTGTGTAGGGATGTCATTCCAGACACTATGTTTCCAAGACATTGACTCTACTCATACATCTTATAGCCCAATGTAATAACTTATTATCTTTTTTTAAAAATAAGACTTTTCCTACCTCTTGATTTTGAATGTTTTAGAACTAGGACTTAGCCTTATTTCTGTTTCTCCACATTGCAATAGTGTGGTGCCTAGAATATTGAAATATAAATAAATATTGACTGAATGAATAAATGAATGAAAATAAAACAGAGGGGCCATCTAGCAATTTATGTTCTGCTGATTGCATTATAATAATATTTTGTATGGTTTTAACTGGAGTGTGAGCAGAGGGTTTTAAGTTTCAGGAGATTATTACATGTATTCTTGTGATATTTGACATGTTAATCTTATGGAAATGGATTAATTACAAATGGTATTTCAAAGGGCTTAAATTCTTATCATAAGGTCATTGCTAAGGGATAAAGTTGATGAGATGTGCTGAATAACAATGTGCAAGTCACATTTCTCTAGGCAGTCAAACTATGAATTACAATGAAAAGGAGAAAGATTTGGTATCTGCTTATTGGTAGTGCCAGCTCTGGTAGCCTGTGGCTATGCTGCAGATTAAATTGTTCAAACATTTAATAGGTAAAGTTGCTCATGTTTATCATTATTTAAAAAACTATAGGAAATGTCAAATGTACGGCGAACACTTGATATGCACTGAAATTAAGACATACATGTACACATAAACCATTTTTTATGTTATTGCATGATGTTACATAGGTGAAGAATTTGCAGATGGTGTTAATAGTTGCTTTAGGTATATGGAAGACAACTTTATATATAGGTTTAGTTCATGGTCCATGTTTACAGTCATGAACTAAATCATAAGATAAATGATACTAGGTGGTGATGTGTTAGAAATGTCCAGTTTTGGGTGAAGAACAGGAACATAACTACTGAAATATCATGAATTCCAGTATTTTAAATAGTATCTGAGTAGAAAAGAAAAAAGAATTGGCACAAATTTAAGTAATAAAAGGGAAAGTAGACGGATTTTTTTTTGCATATAGAAATTCTCCTAACGTAGTTGGTTTTTGGAAACTTAATAGTAACTATGGTCCTTCAAGCTATATGAAATACTTCAGATTCTGCATACTTTGATTCAAATCAGTTTTTTTCCTTGTGATGAGAAGAAGGATATGAAACTTAGCAATGAGCAGTAGTCAGTTTTGAAATGTATGGAGAAGACTCATAGTGATGTGGAAAGAGAGCTAAACTAGATCTCAGAAGACAGGAACTCTAGCCTTGACTCTGACTAAAACTTTCCAACTCTAGGCAAGTCTCTTGATTTCTGGATTTTCCTCTCCATGTGAAATGAGCATGATTATGATGTTTTCCTGTTTCCTTCCCTCCCTCAGAGTTCTATTGTTGGAATCAAATGAGATAATGTAAATCTATTTTATTATTTTTTTATACCTTTTCTCTATAATATTCAATAGGCACAGCAAAGAGATCATAGTGACAATCAGTGCCTTCAGGGCTTGTGGAGATAAAGTGAATGTGAATAACTACATAGATGATGCAAGATGAAGAAAACAATGAAGAAAGCAAGGAGAAAATGAATGGAGTTTCCCTGAATAGTTTAATACTATAAGATTAATAATTACCCTTTTCCCATTCTTTATGAGTAGTGTGTGTTTTGTGTATAAGTATCATTTGTTTAATAGTTTGTTTTCTTCAGTTATATTCTTAGGAGCACTTATTATTTTTTTAAATTATAGGAGGATTTCTTGCAGAATAACCACAGAATTATAGGGAATCAATTCCATTATAATTTCATTGATTTGGGAACATTGATTTGTGAATGAACAACTAGAGCAGAAGATGAGAAATGGAGAAAAAAAATAAATTGTACCTTTAAAGAGTCAGTAATGTGAATTTTTTCTTCTTTGATGACCTCAAAATTTTACTTTTGAAATCATTATGTCATAGAATATTAATGACCAATTTAAGCATTTGTACCTCTTAATTATTAGTGAGGGGACAAGTTGGATTTCAATAGGATAAATATTACTTGGAATTGTCAAAAGGAAAATAATTACTTAAATAAAATGGGTAAGAATTAAAACTCATCCTATGTTTTTTTTCAAAATGTGTTAGTGACATAGCAAGCTTTATTCCACAATGAATACTTTTAGGTGGTTTAGTCTCTTCACTTTTTAAAAATTAGACCTGAGGCATGCTTTTTTGTGGAAAGTATGAGACTAACACTACCTTTAGTTTTAGGAAATTGTGAAACTGAATAACAACAAATTGGACAGATACTAATATCTATCTATTCATTATTAAAAATGAGGTACTTTAATTTATTTTCACTAAGTGCTTCTGTTTATCAGTGTCTAGTTGAGTATTACTATTAAGGAAAAGAGTTTTATATTAGGAAAGAGTAGTGGATCTTTGATTGCTGGTGTAAATGTGAAGGATCATGGACACTTAGATTTCCCTCTGCTTCTTGACACTTTAAATAGTTTTTAATTTTCTCCATTGTAGCATTCAAATTTATTCTCTTTTTGACTCCTTTATAATATTTTATGTTCAATGTATATGCTCCTAATCAGGGAGCACCAAAATGTATAAAGCAATTACTAACAGAAGTAAAGGAAGAAACTGACAAAAACACAATCATAGTATGGAACCTATTAATAAATATGCCATTGACAAGTACAGATAGATCATCCAAACAAAACATCAATAAGGAAATATCATCCTTAAATGACACTTTAGACCAAATGGATCTAATTAACATTTATAGAGCCTTTCATCTCAGAACACCAGACTATACATTCTTTTCTAGTGTACATGAATCAATCTTGAGGATAGCCATTGTTGGGTCAAACAACTAGCCTTAACAAATTTAAGAAGATTGAAATTATACCAAGCATATTTTTCAACCAAAATGGTTTGAAATTGGAGATCAGCTGCATAAAAAAAGGAGAATATATAAAGATTATATAAAGATTATATAATCTATGAATATATAAAGATTAAACAACATCTAAAGTATGACTGTATGAAAAAAATAAAAGGAGAGATCAAAAGGTGCAAAGAAACAAATGAGAACAAAAATAAATCACATAAAATTTACTGGGATGTTATGAAAGCAGTAATAAGAGAGAAATTTATATTATTACAGGCCTATATAAAGAAACAAGATGATATCACAGGGCCTGTGGGTTTCAGCCATGGAGTGCACACATCCAGTGCCATTGCATGGCACTCTTTTGTGGCCTACATCTCCAGGCCTACACCATGTGGGCTCTTAGTGTCCTCTTGTGATGTGTGCTTGCAGGCTAGGCCCAAGCAACTACTGTGGAGACAAATCATTGGAACACAACAGGGGTAAAGTGCTGGAGAGAGAAGAGAAGCAGATTTGACATCGTTTGCCACAACTAGTGACAGAGGCCTTGGCTTATATCCCATCAGCCTCCCTCACTTCCACCAGCATCCCCAGCAAAGGGCAGGAGGTAGAGCTGCCCTAAGCGCATATTTTGTTGGCCTTTCCCCTCTCCTACAATCTCTCCAATGAACTGCAGGAAATGAAGGGACCAAGGATTGATGTGCCCTGCCTCCAAACATGACTGGAGACCAGAGATAAAGTTTGAACACCTTCTATCTCTCCCAAAGCTTGCCCCTCCAAGTGCCCCCTAGTGTCTGCTCTACAGTAAGACACAACAATAATATTAATCACAGAAAAAGAGCTCCTGGGCTCTGCTGAATATTAAGCCCTCATGCCAAAGAAGAACACAGCAGACAATATGAACACCTTTGGATTTAAAGCTGCTCAGAAAGAAGATGAAAAATCTCCAGAAAAGAATCTCATAAACCTAGAAATTTCTGAACTAAGTAACAGAGATTTTAAGGTAGCTATTCTAAAGGATCTGACTGAAATGAAAACATACTTGAAAAACACCATAGCTGAGATGAATGACCTCAGAAAGGAAATCCATTAACAAAAGGAGCAATTTAACAAAGAAATTCAAAACATAAGGAAGAATGAGATGGAAATTTAGGAGGTAAATAATACAATAAAAGAAGTGAGAAATGAAATAACTGCCATAGGAGAAAGGGCCAACCAGATGGAGGAAAGAATTCATGATATTGAAGATCAGAACATGGAAACATCTCAAAAAGAGGAAGATAGGGAACATAGAACCAAAAGGATTGAAAGAACTCTGCAAGAACTAACTGACTCCATGAGACAAAACAACATCAGGATAATAGGATTAGAAGAAGGAGTTGAGCACTCTATAGAGAACATACTCAAACAAATAGTAGACAAAAACTTTCCAAACCTATGGAAAGATCTGGAACCCCAAATTCAAGAAGAAAATAGGTCCATCCCTTAGATACCTGGACCCTAACAGATCTTCTCCAAGACACATGGTACTAAAGATGTCAAAAACTAAAGACAAACAGACAATTCTCAAGGCAACCAGGGGAAAAAGATCTATAACCTTTAGGGTAAAACCCATCAGGCTGGCATCAGACTTCTCAGCAGAAACTAAAGAAACCAGGAGGGAGTGGAATCAAATATTCAACACTTTGAAAGAGAGGAACTTACAGCCAAGAATAAATTATCCAGCAAAATTATTCTTCAGATATGAAGGAGGAATAAAGACCTTCTCAGTCACACAGAAGCTGAGGGAATTCACCAGCAAGAGGCCAACACTTCAAGAAATACTGAAGGAGCCTCTTCAACCTGAAACAAACCATCATGACAAATGGAATAGAGTTGGGGCAATAAGAAAGAAACAAAACAAAACAACAACAAGAGCAACAACAACAACAACGACAACAACAAAAAGCAATGGCCACAGGAAATCCTCACATACTGATCATCACTCTAAATATTAATGGACTGAACTCACCAATAAAAAGACACAGAGTAGCAGACTGGATTAAAAAACAAAACCCATCCATATGCTGTTTCCAAGAGACACACCTCAGCCATAAGGACATACACAGTCTTAGAGTGAAAGGATGGGAAACAATACTTGAAACAAATGGTAACCAGAGAAAAGCAGGAGTTGTCATACTGATATCTGATGAAATAAACTTCAGGTAAAAAAGATAACAAGAGAATTACATAATAACTGGATAAAAGAACAAATAAAAGATGAGATTAAAAAATATATAGAAACTAATGACAATGATAACAAGGACATTACATAATGATAAACTGCATAATACAACACAAGATTTGACACTAATTAATATATATGGTCCCAATCGGGATGCACCAAAATATGCAAAGCAACTGCTAACAGATCTGAAAGAAGACACTGGCAAAAGCCTAATTGTTGTGGGAGACTTAAAGACCCCCTTAACAGCCATGAACAGATCATCCAAACAGAAAATAAATCAGGAAATATCAGCTTTAAATGACACATTACAGCAATTGGACATAATTGATGTTTACAGAATACTTCATCCAAATAAAACCAAAACTATACCTTCTTTTCTAGTGCACACGGAACATTCTCAAGGATAGACCACATGCTGGGACACAAAAGTAGCTTCAGAAAATTCAAGAAGATCGAAATCATACCAAGTGTATTCTCAGACCATAAAGCTTTGATATTGGAGATCAACTGTAAAAGAAAAGCAGAAAAAAAAAACACATGTGCATGGAGATTAAACAACAGCTTATTAAAAAATGACTGGATAAAATAACAAATAAAAGATGAGATTAAAAAATATATAGAAACTAATGACAATGAAACTACAACGTGTCAGAATTATTGGGACACAGCGAAAGTGGTAATGAGAGGGAAATTTATATCGTTACAGGCCTATCTTAAGAAACAAGAAAAATCACAAGCAAACATCTTAACATCCCATCTTAAAGAACTTGAAAAAGAAGAGCAGACAAAACCCAAAGTCAGCAGAAGGAAAGAAATAATAAAAATGAAAGCAGAGCTAAACCAATTAGAAGGACAATAGAAAAAATTAATTTTACCAAGAGCTGGTTCTTTGAGAAAGTCAACAAAATTGACAAAACCCTGGCTCGACTAATCAAAGGGTGAAAGAGAAGGACACAAATATTCAAAATTAAAAATGAAAGGGGAGAAATTACCACCAATACCACAGAAATACAAAGGATTATAAGAAAATATTATGAAGGGCCTTATGCCTCTAAATTTAACAACCTAGAAGAAATGGACAAGTTCCTAGAAACTTATAACCTACATAGACTGAACCAAGAAGAACTGGATAATCTAAATAGACCAATCAATAGTAAAGACATTAAAATGACTTTCCACAATCTCCCTAAAGGCAAAAGCCCCAGACCAGATGGTCTCGCCAATGAGTTCTACAAGGCATTCAAAGAAGAATTAACACCTATCCTCCCCAGGCTCTTCCAAAAAAATTGAAGAGGAAGCAATACTTCCTAACTCATTCCGTGAGGCCAACATTACCTTAATATCAAAGCCTGGTAAAGACAACACAAAAAAGGAAAACTATAGAACAATATCTCTGATGAACACAGATGCAAGACTCCTAAACAAAATATTAGCAAATACAATACAACAATACATCGAAAAGATTATATATTGTGAGCAAGTGGGATTCATCCCATGAGCACAAGGATGGTTCAACATATGAAAATCAGTCAATGTGATACACTGTATAAGCAAAATAAAAGATAAAGTCCATATGGTCATATCAATTGATGCAGAAAAAACATTCAACAAAATACATTTATTCATGATCAAAACACTGAATAAAATAGGTATAGAAGGAAAGTGTCTCAAAATAATAAAGGCCACATATGACAAACCCTCAGCTAGCATCATACTGAATAGGGAAAAGCTGAAGCCTATTCCCCTAAAATCAGGAACAAGACAGGGATGCCCCCTGTCACCACTGCTGTTTAATATATTACTGGAATTTCTAGCCACAGCAATCAAGCAAGAGAAAGGAATAAAAGGTATCCAAATTGGGAAAGAAGAGGTAAAATTGTCACTATTTGCAGAAGACATGATTTTTTATATAGAAAATTCCAAAAATTCCACCAGAAAACTATTAGAAACAAGAAATGAATACAATACAGTCACAGGTTACAAAATCAATGCACAAAAATCAACAGCATTTCTATATACATACAATGAATCTTCAGAAAAAGAAATGAGAGAGTCAATTCCTTTTGCTATTACAACAAAAAGAATGAAATACTTGGGAATTAATATAACAAAGAACGTGACAGACTTATACACAGAAAAGTATCAGACACTTTCAAAAGAAATTGAAGCAGACACAAAGTAATGGAAAGATATCTCCTGTTCATGGATAGGAAGACTTAACATTTTTAAAATGGCTGTTTTGCCCAAAGCAATTTACAGATTTAATGCAGTACCTATCAAAATCCCATAATCATAATTTCACAAAATAGATAAAAGAATTATCAGATTTATATGGATCCATAAAAGACCTTGAATTGCCAAAGCAACACTATGTAAAAAGAATAAGGCTGGTGGCATTACATTCCCTGACTTCAATTTATGTTATAAAACACCAGTAATCAAAACAGCTTGGTATTGGCAGAAGAATAGAAACATAGACCAATGGAACAGAAGTGAAAACCCAGCAATAAATCCACAAATTTATGGACAAATAATTTTTGATATAGGAGCAAAAAACATGCAATGGGGAAAAGACAGCCTCTTCAATAGGTGGTGTTGGGAAAGATGGAAAAACATATGCAAAAGAATGAATCTGAGCTGTGAACTCTCACCATGTAAAAAAATTCACTCAAAATGGATTAAAGACCTTCATATAAGACCAGAAACAATAAACTGTATAGAAGGAAACATAGATACTAAACTTATAGATCTAAGGCTCAAGAAAGACTACATGAACCTGACCTCAAAGGAAAGGGAAGTAAAAGTGAAAATAAATGAATGGGACTATATCAAACCAAAAAGCTTCTGCCCAGGAAAAGGAACCATCAACAAAGCAAAGAGACAGCCAAGTGAATGGGAGAAAATATTTGCAAGCAATGCATCTGATAAGAGTCTAATGTCTAAAATATATGAAGAACTAATATGACTTAACAACAAGAAAACAAACAACCCAATGAAAAAGTGGGCAGAGGAACTAAACAGATGCTTATTTCATGAAGAAATACAAATAGCCCACAGACTTATGAAAAAATGCTCATCCTCATTAGCTATCAGGGAAATGCAAATCAAAACCACAGTGAGATACCACCTGTCAGAATGGCTACTATCAACAAAACAAGGAATAACAAGTGCTGGAGAAGATGTGGAGAAAAAGGAGTGCATAGTGGTACAACCACTATGGAAGACAGTGTGGAGCTTCCTCAGAAAATTGGGAATGGAGTTACCATATGACCCAGCAATCCCCTTCCTGGGAATCTTTCCCCAGAACTTGAAAACCTTAGTCCACAAAGACTTATGCACCCCCATGTTCATTGTAGCGCTGTTCACAGTGGCCAAAAGAAGGAAACAACCAAAGTGCCCTATGACAGATGACTGGATAAAGAAGCTGTGGTACATATACACAATGGAATATTACTCAGCTATAAGAAAAGATGAAATACTGCCGTTTGCAACAAAATGAATGGACCTAGAGATCATCATTCTAAATGAAATAAGCCAGACAGAAAAAACCAAAAACTGTATGACTTCACTCATATGTGGAATATAAACCTGAAGGCAACAAAGAAAATACAAACAAATAAATGAAAACCCATGGATACTATCAATAGTTTAATGTTTATTTGGGGACAAGTGGGGATGGGATGGGAAAAGGGGAAGGGGTGGCAGAAGAAGGAGGAGCTAAATATATGGTGATAGAACATGAACTCCTATTGGATACTGAAGTTATTATACAACAAGTTGACAATGCACTGTAGAATTGTACACCTGGAGCATATGTGAATTTTGCTAACCAATGTCACCCCAATAAGTCTAATAATAAGAACAAAACAAAACAAAACAAGAAACATCCCAAATATAGAACCTAACATTACATGTGAAGAAGAACAACAACAACAAGAATAAAGAACAAGCAGAACAAATAAAACCTAAAATCAGAGGAAGGAAGGAAATAGTAAAAATTTGGGAATTAAATGAAACAGAGAACAAAAAAAAATAGGAAAAATTAATGTAAGAAAAAACTGGTTTTTGGAAAAGATTAATAAAATTGACAAATTCCTGTCTAAAAGGACTAAGTAAAAAAGAGAAAAGACACAAACAAACAAAATAAAAGATGAAAGAGACAAAGTTATGACAGATACCACAGAAATACAAAGCATCTTTGAAGAATACTATGAAGGAATATATGTTACCAAATTCAGTAACCTACAAGAAATGGATAAGTTCTTAGAAATATATTCACTTCGTATATTTAATCACAAAAACTGGAACATCTAAATAGACTGTTCAACAATAAGGAAATTGAGACAATGATTCAAAACCTTCAAAAGCAAAAGTCCAGGACCAGATGCCTTCACTAGTGAATTCTAGCAAACATTCAAAGATGATCTAATATCTTTCCTCCTTAAACTCTTCCAAAAAGTTGAAGAGGAGGCGGTACTTCCTAGCTAATTTTATGAGGCAAACACTACCCTGATATCAAAACCTGATAAGGATGACACAAAAAAGAAAACTACAGACCAATATCTCTAATGAATACAGATGAAAAATTCCTAAATAAAATAGTATCAAATAAAATGCAGCAATATATTAAAAAGATTATACATCACAACCAAGCAGAGTTCATTCCAGGGTGCCAAGATGGTTCAATATATACAAATCGATCAATGTAATATACCACATAAACAAAATAAAAGATAGACACCATATGATTATATCAATAGATGCAGAAAAAGGATTCGACAAGATATAATATTCATTTATGATCAAAACACTTAATAAAATGAGTAGAGAAGGAAAGTATGTCAATATAATAAAGGCCATATATGACAAACCCTCAGTGAAAATCATACTTAATGGTGAAAAACTGAAAGCCTCGTCTCTATGATCAGGAACAGGACAGGATGCCTTTTGTGACCACTGTTAATCAACATAGTGTTGGACGCCCTAGCCAGAGAAATCAAGCAAGAGAAAGAAATAAAATGCATCCAAATTAGGAATGAAGAAGTTAAATTTTCACTTTTTACAGATGGTCGATTCCTTATAGAGAAAACCCTAAAGACTCCAATAAAACAAACAAACAATCAAACAATTAGAAAACAATAAACAAATACAATAAATTTGCAGGGTACAAAATCAGTGTATAAAAATTCATTGTATTCCTATATATTATACTAACAATGAAATTTCAGAAAAAGAAGTGATAAAATAATTTCTTTTGCAATTGCAATGAAGAAAATTAAATACCTAGGAATAAACTTAACAAAGGAGGTAAAGAACCTATACACTGGAAATTATAAGACATTATTAAAGGAAATTGAACAAGACACAAAATAATAGAAAGATAGCTCATGGTTGTGGATTGAAAGAATCAACATAGATAAAATAACCATATTATCAAAAGCAGTATACTGATTTAATGCAATCCTAATGAAAAACCCAATAACAGCATTTCAAGAAATAGAACAAAAAAATTTTATCATATCTGTATGAAATCCCAAAAGACCCCAAATAGCCAAAGAATTCCTGAGTGAAAAAGAACAAAGCCAGAGGTGTTGTACTCCCTGACTTCAATTTATAGTACAAAGTAACAATAATCAAAACAGCATCATACTGGCAGAAACAGAAACACAGACGAATGGAGTAGAATTGAGAGCCCAGAAATAAATCGATATATATATATACATATGTGTGTGTGTGTATGTATGTATGTATATGTGTGTGTATATGTATATATATATATGGAATTTTCAACAAAGGAACCAAAAACAATGAAGGAAGAAAAGTCTCTTAAATAAATGATGATGGGAAAATTGGAAAGCCACATGCAAAAGATTGAATCTGGACTGTGATCTGTCACCATATATCAAAATTAACTCCAAATGGATCAAAGGACTTAAATATAAGACCTGAAACAATAAATTGCATAGAAGGAAGCCTAGGTTCTAAAGCCTTGGGTTCAGAGAGGATTTTATTAATTTGACCTCAAAGGCAAGGGAAGTAAAACCAAAAATAAACAAATGAGACTGTATCAAACTAAATAGCTTCTGCACAGCAAAAGAAACAACCAACAAAACAAAGTGACAACCAACTGCATGGGAGAATATTTGCAAACAATACTTCTGATAACAGGCTAATATCCAAAATACGTAAAGAACTCATACAACTCAACAACAAAAAACAATCTAATTTAAAAAATGGCAGAAGACCTACATAGATATTTCTCTCAAGAAGACAAGCAAATTGCCAACAGATGTGAGAATGGGCTGAGAAATTTTTCCTCCACCATAATATTTTGTTGTTATATTAGACATATCTGGATATTACTAGTTCTGTGTAGTCATATGGCATCTCCTTTCCATCATTCTTGACCTTGTACTTGCAGATGCTTTTATTTTTCACCCAGTGCACATACAAATGGAAGAGTGTTCAGACATTTAGTTCAAACAGCATGCTGTTATTGAATTCTTTTTTTTTTTTTTATGTGGGTAGTTCCCTGACTGGGAATCGAACCCAGGCTGCTGCATTGACAGCACTGAAGCCTTAGTCACTACAACACCAGCGAACTCCTGTTAATTGAATTCTTAACAGCAGAAACAGTTCCTCCAATTTTTTAGAAATTTTTGGAAAAGAAGGTGAGGACTTCTTAAAGAAGATCATTACAGAACTTGCATCCATCATTATGGCTCTGAGAACAAAAGGTAGTCCATAGAATATGCCATCAGGGATCGTCTCAGCTGAAAAAAATTCAGAACTCAGGCCTTGGCTGGGAAGAGAGAACAGATTACCTATGAAGGAATGACAATCAGAGTGTCATCAAACTGCTCACACTGGATGCTGGATGACAACAAAACAATTCCATGTGGTTTTGAGAGGAAATAGAAGCTTTAATGATAAACTATCAAGTATGAGGCACTCCAGAGACATTTCTAGGGATAAATGGGCTTAGCAAGTTTACCTTTTATGTACCTGTTATTTAAAACATTATGTGAGAATGAGTTTCTCTCAAGAAAGATGGAGTAGAAGAAAATTATGAAGCCTAAGAAATAGTGAACATGATCAAGGAGGTCAATGGAAAGAAATCTTAGGCAGTCAGCTGTCCTATAGGCTCCAAGCAATTGCTTGGAAAGCAATTGCTTCTACTGGAGCTGCAAGTTAGAAAGGAGGCTATGTTAAAAACAAACAAACAGACAAACAAAAAAACGGAAAAAAATTTTAACCATATTTTAGAAGTAAAGTGGTATTCAGCTGATTCACCTTGAAACAAATCACTCGTGACATTCAGATCCTCTTTTCAGTCCCAAATGCTTTAATCTCTTGATATTGTTCACTCCACCTCTAGTTCTGGCTTATTTCTATTTTGTTCTTATTTCTTGCTATTCTTCTGCCTCTTAGCTAATGGTAAATTTAACTAACATCATTGCATTTCTTATGTCGAAATGCATGCTCACAGTATAGTCACAGAGCAATTGTATTAATTTGGATAAATTTATTCTTCCCTCAAAATATGAAGATGTTTATTTCTTGTTATAATTGCTATAGAAAGCAAAATACTTTGTGGGTAAACTAGTTGCGTTGTTAGGAGTAATGTCTGTGTATATCCCCTAAAACCACAAAGATAAGAATCCTTTCTATTGCCATCTACTTATTTCTGCTCAAATTATCTTCTGACTGCTACATTAAATCCAGGAGATTTCTCATTAATGAGCATAACTAACCTAACCTGATGTTGCCCATAATGTAAAAATGAGACATAAAAAGTCATCTTCAGGTCCAGGAAGGCATTACCACTAATTTTGAAAGCTCAAGAAAGTTAAGTTTATTAATCACAGTCTCAAAAATCTTATTTTTAAAAGACTATCTATATTCCAAAATATAAAGTGCTTTAAGAGACAGTAGTTGTGTTCAAATATATTTAGTATGGGTGTTGTCAGACAGGCATAGTACTAAACATCTGCCTAGTGCAGAATTTAGTTTTAACCCATCCCTAAATTTGACCCTTTCATAGACTTTTATTAGTGGTATGAAAGAGAATATGAGTTGGTGGTTTCAAAGGCTCATTCATGGTTTCAGCCTAGACTTCTATCTTAATTTAAATAGGGAGCATTTCAGTGGGAAATGCAATATAAATACTACTCTAATGGACCCTCCATACTCATGAGAAATGACAGGAGAGAATTCTAGTTGGAGAACCATTTTTATTTTATATTAACAGAGAGTAAAGGGACCTTTTCAGAATTTAAATTGGTTATTTGGTAGGACTGTAATGAAAAACAATTTTTGTAACTGCTTAATTGAGGTATAATTTACACCATAAAATTTGCTCAAATATACAATTCAAGGATTTTTAGTAAGTTTACAGAATTGTGTAACCATCATCACAATTTAATTTTAGATTAGATTTATATCATTTCTAAAAGTAACCTCCTGTCCATTTGCAGTCTCTATTCCCACCCCCAGGCCAATGCAGTCATTAATCTACTTTCTGTCTCTATAGATTTGCTTATTCTACACATTTCATATAAGTTAAATCATACAATGTGTGGTCTTTAGAATTTGGTTTCTTTCCTCAGCACAATGTTTTTGACGTTCATTGACCTTATATCATAATTTTATGTTCAACATCCATGTTGTATCAGAACTTCAGTTTTGTTCTCAAAACAGAACAATTGGGCTGATTTTTGAACTTTTTTATATGTTATTAGAGTTCACACTAACTGAAAAAGACCAGTGTAGATAAAATTATCTTTACAAATTATATCATATATACAAATTACCTGAATGTTAAAAATAGAGAGGTTTTGATTTGGGGTTTATCTTTTTCAGATTATCTTATTTCTGCAGTTAATTTCTACATATGAACATAACATGATCAATCTCCAAGGAAAATGTTAGTTTCTTTGCTATTTAAAATATCCAAGGCATTTTCTGTCTCTTAACTTTAGTATATTTATCAATTTCCCTTTGATTAATTTTAACTCTACTTGTATTTGTAATGAAAATTATTCAGGGTTTTTAATTTATTTTTTCTATTTTCCTCATTATTTGCCAGAGTGATGTGTTGAGATGAATTGGAAAGAAAATGATACCAAAGTTAAGATACTAAAGAGAATCAGAACAAAAAAGAAAATAGTAATTCTTTTCTGCTCTACTCATAACTTCCCAGTTTCTTTTGAGCACTGTGTTGTTGTCCTTAAAATGTGCAAATTGTTTTCAAGTATAAAAAGAATATGGTTAGAATCTTAGAAAATGAGAATTGTTTTAACTAGGGATTACTGGCTTCCTTAGTCAAAATATATTTCCTTTTAGACAATTATATGTTTGCATTTCTTCATATTTGCCTAGGATATTTCAACCCTTATGTTACCTGCTAATTTTTTTTCTTTTTTAAAAAAAATTTATTGGGATGATGTTGATTAGTGAAAGTTACATAGGTCCCAGGTGTATAATTCTACATTACATCTTCTATGTGTTGTATTATGTGTTCACCCAGAGTCAGTTCTCTTTCCATCACCATATATTTGTGTCCCTGTCCCTTCTCCCCTCACCTCTTCCTCCTGACCCTCAGGTAACTACTAAATTATTGACTGTGGTGATGAGTTTTATTTCTTCATGGCTTTTGATTTTATGTCAACAATCAAACTAAATTTCTCCATTCCCCTTATTTTTATCCACTCTCGCATTCCTCCGCCCATCTTAGAGAAGTCCCTCTAACTTTCTTTGTAGTACTGGTTTGGTGGTGGTATATTATTTCTTTAACTTTTCCTTATCTGAGAAGCTCTTCATCTGTCCTTCAATTATTTATTTATTTATTTTTTAAATTCATTTTTATTGTTAGACTTATTGGGGTGACATCTGTTAGCAAGGATTACATAGGTTTCAGGCATACAATTCTACAGTGCATTGTCAACTTGTTGTATAATAAGTTCACCACCTTGTCCTTCAATTTTGAATGCTAGCCTTGCTGGATACATTATTCTTGGTTGTAGATCCTTGATTTTCATCATGTTGAATATTTTCTGCCAATCCCATCCAGCCTGTAAAGTTTCTGGTGAGAAATCAGTTGAGAATCGAATGGGTGTCCTTTTATGAGTTACTACTTGCATCTCTCTTGCTGTTTTTAGAATTTTCTCTTTTTCTTTAACTTTTGCCATTTAAATTATGGCATGTCTTGGTGTGTTCTTGTTTGAGATCATCTTGTTTGGGATTCTCTGCATCCTAGACTTGTATGTCTATTTCCTTCACCAGGTTAGGAAAAATTTCAGTCACTGTTTCTTCAAATAATTTCTTGATCCCTTGCTCTTCCTCTGACCTTTCTGGTACACCTATTATTCTGATATTCTTCCACTTAAAATTGTCTCAAAAGAACCTCAGACTATTCTCATTTTCCTAGATTCTCTTAGCTGTCCATTCTGGCTGGGTGTTTTCTGCTGGTTTTTCCTGCAAATCACTGCTTTGCATGTCTATTTTATCTAGTTTGGTGACTTTAATTGCGTTCTCTATTTCAGTTAATGTAGTCATTATCTCTCTCTGGTTCTTTATCATGGTTTGTAAGTCTTCTTTAATGCTTGCTATCTCTCTGTTGAAATTATCATTCTGTTTCCTAAGCATTTTTTATGATCATTGCTTTGAGCTCTGTTTCTGATGGGTCATTTGTTCCCATCTCTTTAATTCTCTGGTTTCTCATATTTGTGCCTCTCTGGACCCTACCAGCTGTTGTTTGTGTTCACTGCTGATACTGGGTGGGCAGAGGTATGTGGGGAAGGGGCATTTGCAGCTTTATTTTTCCATTTGTTTGGAACATTAATGGCTCTTGGTGATTATTCTTTCTCACCTCATGGAAAATGTTCACGAAGGGTATTAACTGACCCATCAGTTTAGTCTTTCCTTTATCTATACCTAAAATAATCGTATACATTTCTCCTAAGGTTGCTGGAAAGATAATTTAGAATTTGCTACAAATACTTTACAGCTTCTGTGGCTTTAGGCACCCTACTTTGTAAATTTTTGAACCTATTATTTCTATAATCAATAGAATAATAAACATATTACATTAAAAGTAAGTTATTATATTAAAAGAATTTGGGATTTAGGGTCAGTTTGAATATTTCCTACCTAACTTTCTAGCTGTGTAACCATGGAGAAATGTCTCAAGCTCTATTTCTTCATCTTCAAAATGGAGCTAATACCATTTGCCTTGCAGTGTTAATGAGAGGAATAACAAATAATGCACCTAAGTAGAAATATAGCTTTTGAATATAGTAAGTGTTCAACAAGTATCATTCGATTAATATTTGTTTGAATAAATTAGTTTTTTTCTTAGAGTGTTTTGATCTTTTTTCTCAATGCCTTTGAGAAACAATTTTATATTATTTTCAAATTTATGCTATACTATATAAATTTGGAGCCATATTTCAGGTTCACTGTTATTGACTAAAGCAGTGGTAATTATTAGGAGATATGTTCATTATTAGTCAGATAGATGGAATAGAATAGTTATGTAACTTCCAATTGATCCATATTTAATAGTAAATAAAAGTCATGCAGAAGCTATAATCAATACTGACTTCCAGAACTTGCACTGCAGGATAAATTTAGTGACTCTTTGGGCCACCAAAAATAATAGGTAATGTTTCTAGAGGAAGTCATGTGGATTCAAACTTTTTTGTTTAGCTTATTATTTAAAGTTCTGTCTTCTCATTTTGCTTCATTATATTAGCCACTTCCCAGAATAAGTTTCTCAGTGTTTTTGCATATTGATAATGCTGTTTGTTGTCTGTCTTCACTAGTCTATTTAATGCAGTGTGTCACTGTCTTAAGAGAACAGTTAACAGTTTGTTGGACTGTGAAGGTTATTTTACAAATGCAACTCCTTGCAATCTGTATGTCACCAATTCTTTTTCTGTGAATTTTTTCTCTCTGTGTTCATTTTCTTCACACAGACATTTGGTGCTCAGTTTCTGCAGATTCAGTTAAAGATGTGCTGGTAGAAAAGACAGGAAAACAAACAAACAAGAGTTGCTATAATGGCAGCTCTAGAGAGACTGAGAAATCAGAAACAGGAAGCATCTTTCCTTCCCATACTTTTTCATACCCCCTGCAAAGGGAAGAAGAAAAAGGAATGAGAATGGCAGAGGAGGCACTATGGGTTTATTCAAGGCTATCTTTGGGTCATAAAGTGTCATCAGGGGCTTACATTTTTGACACCAAGAAGAAATTCAGAAAAAGTATTCTTATTCGTTGTTAAGTATAAAAAGAATTTAATGCATGCAATATATTTTACCTTTGTATAATACTTAGCAATATTCAAAATGCTTTCACTTACATTTTCTTATTTGGTTCTCACTAGGATCAAAGTAGGCTGTGGTTGGTATATTTTTAACCTTTTATTTGTAAGGAAACTAAAGCTCAGAGATGCAATGTGACTTGCCCTACTTTTTACTAGTTTCCCATCTTCTGTAGTGGAAACTTCTTGTGAAATAGCATTTGCCTTGGCCAAGTTTTTCCATGTTCTACCTCATCTTCTGGGCCATTATTTTTTCTGTCACCATTGTGATATAAGAACGTCTCCTGTATCACCACTGGCGTGCCAGGATATTGCTGTGAGTTTGGCAACTAACCAATATTGGCAAGTTTTTCTCAGTTCTTATGCTCTAGTTTCATTTCTTTGGTTGTTCCCTCTTTTCTAACTGTCTCTCCTTTTTTAGTCCATGTTGTCTCAAGTCCAAACTGAAGAATTCAGTTCTGATAAATGATTATTTTAGTGCAGGACAATAAAATACATAAACTTTTGGGAAATATTTTCCATTAAAAAATGGATACAGGATATATTCCCAAATGTAAAATTTCAGATTTTGATATATTTTAAATCAGGAAGACAGGTACTAAGGATTTTCCTGGAGTACTCAAATTTCACAACTAAGATGAGTGCCCACTCTGTTTATGCAAAAGGCTAACTTATCATTCAGCAATTATGAGCTGGGATATTGTATACTTATAAGGATCTGAATGATTCAGCTACATGTTGAGGCTACTGGTCTTATATTGGGGTACATCTTTAATGGTGTGATTCTTGAGACTACAGGATATACCTTACAATAACAGGAATGTATCAATGAGAGTATGACAAAGACATCCTGTCCTCTGTAATCATATTTCTTAGGTACTTAGTGTGTGTTCCTTTAATAATTTAATGTAGCCTTTATGTTACAGAGACTCACTGTTAATCACTGAAGTGGGGATGGCTTGAGTTTGAGTTTCATAGCCTTCACCTCTGTAGAACTATAATTCTATACCACCACTTCTGTGTGGCAGTGTTAGATTATAAGTCAAATCATATTAGACGTTTCCACAACATTCTTGAAAGTTAATGATGAATTGGCTAATTAAAATATTTTAGATAACAAAGATTATAATTTATTTAGAAAATTTTGGTGTTTATATTTTCTTCTACTGTGGGATTTCCTGCTTAACCATAAGGGTGGGTGATAGGGACACGTTACTGAAGTTCAGAAGATATACTCCTAATAAACTTCCAATAAATTTTCTCTCTAGAACAGCTGTGGATGAGAGTTTTTATCTTAGCAGAGAAGTGCCCTGATATAATGATACAGCAGTCTGCAGCTGGCAGACTTTCCCACGTAATAACAATAGCAGGCCCCACAGACTCTGAAAATCCACTTGATGTGCTGGCCAAGCACATCTCCATGGGACTCGAGAGACTGAGGAGTCAGTACAGATGTTATATATGGTTATTTACTGTCCAGGTGAATACAACTAAATATTTCTTTTTTTGTGCCTTTTTTAGTGAAATGCAATTCCTGAGCCTTGCAGTGTCAGTTGAAAGGCACTAGTGGGAAAAAAAATGCATTATTTTTCCTATAAAAAAGAATTTTATAATTTCAGAACTTAAACAAGTTTTTGGTTGTGAACTCTGAATTTTTTACATCTTAAAGCATCAAAGATATTACTTCAGCCAGAAAACATCCAAGGCCAAGTATTACCTTGTGATTATAGAACTACAGATCTCTGTAGAGGACCAAATTTTTGTAAAAATCTATATTATTGGCACTATTAGGATGAGTTAACTGCAAAATGTACTCTTGTAAGAGTGGACTTATTGAATGGGATTATTCTGGTGTCATTAATTTAATTAGAGGACAATATCTGACAAATATAATAGATTTAGGTTTTATATTATTTATGCTTTATGACAATAATTAGCCAAGATATTGTCTCTTCCCTCTTCTCTCCTGCAACTAACCACTTATGGGAACTTTTAATTTGTGATAATAAGAGCATATTAGGGCTGAGGAAAAGGCATATTGTTGTGTTTCCAAGGGATATAATATGTTAACAGGTGAAAGAACAGGTGAAATATCTTGGGGCAGAACCCACTCATTTCTATCACTAGTACCTGAACTCTAGTAGATGCTCAATAGCAATTTCATCTGCTATTTCAGCACCTTCATATTCCTACAAAATGGCTTCTAAGTTAATAATGGAAATATTCTAGAAATATTTTGTGTTCACAATATCTCTGGGTTAGTCCTTCCAATGATTGTGTGGCCCCCAGTTTCTCCTTCCCTTTTTGGTTTGGCTTTTCTTTTGATCTGTCCTCTGACACTAGGGTAAACTACACATGCTGGGTTTCTCTATTTTGCACTGATATTCTGAAGTTTTTCATGGGCCAAAATCATATTTGTATTCTCTAGTGTCATCAGAATTCCAGAATCCATTCTGTAGTCTGTTGAGAACCAGGAATAAAACATGCTTTTGCTTTTAGTTATACACTTTCCATGTGGGTACCAAAGCAGGGTTACTCATATTCCCATTCTCCTGCATCTGTTGAAGCTTTTGTTAACTAGAAGCAACTTGTCTACCTGACCACTTCATTCCTTTAAGTTTTTTGCCCCCAAGAGATGCCCCATTCCTCCCTCCTATCAGATTTCTGGTGAGGAGTCATGCTTTGGAAAGGTCTATAGCTGTCACTCATTGGTGGAGTCAAGCCACATGCACCATGAGCCCCCTTCTTGCTTGCTTCTCTCCTTCCCATAGTCAGTGCAAATTGAATTTCCCCAAAATAGGAAGCTCTGCCATGTGACACCAGCTTCTTACTGTCAAAAGCAGAATAATTTCAATCAGGTTGGGGCAGCAGTGCCCATTAATTTCAAGGATTCTTGGGTGCTCACTAGGAGAGTGGGTGCTCACTCAGCAGGAGGGTGGATGAACCAGGGTTAGACTTGAAGAAAGGTTACTGCTGGGTGAGCTAGGGTTAGGATTGTATGCAGACAGGGCTGGTAGAGTTGGGGAGTCTAAGAAGTAGGAGAAATAAAACATTAACTCTTTCATTAGTGGTGGTAGGAGAATATTTCTCATAAGACACTAAAAGAAACCTAAAATTAACATTTCTAAAAAAAATTTTACAAAATTGGAGGAACAAGTATCATCGTATCTGTTTCCTTTTATATACTTCAAATACTAAGTTAAATACATGAAAACCTTTAAATATATATTAATTGTTCTTGAAATATTCCACATGAGGGCTGTCTATGTCAGGGGAAAATATTAGAGTCATTGGTTATATTTGACTCACAGTAAAGACATTTTCATTTTTCATAAGGTTCAAGGCCAAAAATTCAGGCTAAATGGGGCAGGTATGAAATAAAAATAAACTGGAGTTATTTTTCTTACTATCTTCAAAGGACTGTTTTTTCACCAAAACAGCACTTTCATCTTGCTTATGCTGAATTATTCAAGAGAACAATGCAAGTGGCAAAGGTCAACATGTTGGAGGTGTTTCCACACGGTGAGCTCAGGTACCGGTGAGCTCAGGTACCACACTCTCTAAATTCAGGGTTCCAGATCTTCTCGTGGTTTTCCTTCAGGGCCTGTGCACACAGTTTGGTGGATTGCTTTTACTCGTCAGAGCCCATTTTCTCATTAAAAAAATGAAGGGCTAGGACTAAGCTGGTGATTCTCAACTCTGTGAATTGAGGTCTTCTGGAGTGTAAACCCTCTTCTGGAAGGTTCTAATTGGTAGTTCTGGGGAGGGGTCTTGCAGTTTGTATTTTACCAGGTGATTCTGATGTGTTACTAAGGTCTGGAAGCACTTAATAAATGATATCTGATCTATCAAAATCCATCAAGATGACTGTGCATTTGGCCCCAGGAGAAGAAATTAGAGTCATCTGTGGGGACCTCACTATATGTCTTGGGGTGAGAATTCACCAGTGAGAAGGAGACAGGAAGAATTTGCTTTTCTGACCTGATGGTAGTCCACTTAGCCCAGTTCACTGACCTGTTCAATATCACCATTTCACGACATGACACTCCTGGCATACAACCTCTGATTTATGTTTACTTATATGAATAAAATAAGTGCTCCTTGCTTACAAATAAAGGAGAAGTTTTATAAATTGGTTTAGGGTTGCACTGGGGGGGCTGCCATTGCTCTGGTGAAATTACTATTAGAAATAAAGTTCTGGTTAGGATTTGGCCTCTGGGCCAAGAAAGTATGTAATCTTTTCTTCACCTTCCTTTCCAGCACTAAATTATTAAAAAGAAAATATCCACTTGCACTGGGTGAATGTGTTCAGTTGGTGGCAGCAAAGTTCTGTTATTAGAAAATTCTGAGGCCCTGGTCTTAGCTATTTTGAAGAGAGCCAGAGGGAACAAAGCAGCATGTATAATAACATTCATGTTTTCTGTTAACCTGCAGAACTTTAAATTTATTGCATGTGCTCACAAAGAGGAAAAAATATGTAAAAGGAAAAAACGATTTCTTACTACTTCAGTCCAAATCTAACACCCTAACTATGTTCTTTGTTTCCGAATTCAGTAGTGTTACATCAGCTGCCGATGAAGGATTTAGTCAGGTTGTGATCCAAAAAGGTGGGCATCTGAGAATTTACTGTTCGTTGTCATGTAAATTTATTAAAATGGAGCTTTGATCTTGGAATACATCTTGATAAGCTTAATGATTTAGCATCTGGGGAAATCAAGTTTCTTGATGCCATGAATGGATAAGGAAGGTTTTGTAATTTCACATTGGCAAAGATAAAAATTTAGTACTTAAGAAGCTATTTTAGAATTTTAGTTTAATGGGAACTGTAATAAGCGCCAAGGAACATTAGGTGGTATCTGACTAATACATCGACTAGATGGGTTTGTAAGCAATAAACAGATGGAAATAAATGAACAAGAATGAAATGATAATTGGAAAGTTATTACTGTTGATAGATAGTGACATTTTGTGGTTTGTGCCACAGTTTTCTGCTTACGCCCTACTAGTGGTATTAATCATTATGTCTGTAAAATTGGGTGTTAATTCAGGGTCAAATGGAAAATTGAAACAGGCCCATGGATTGCCTTGTAGTGGTACTTTACCTAAATCAGGCCTGGGCAACTTTTATAGGGCAAGGGATACCTTTCCAAGTACCATGGTCCACTAGCTATTTATTTTATTATTCAGGTGGTCTCCCCAAAATTGTTTGCAGTCTTTTGGTAGACCTCAATTGAGGTCTTGCCCAGGCCTACGTGATTATCATTCAAAATGATTCATGCTTTTGGAGAAACTGTCACCAATACTGATACCATCACTGTGAGGTACTGGTGAAAGGAGAAGGCATACATAAATGGAGATAAGAGAGACTCAGGATAGGGCTCCTGCAGAACTGCTTATATGTTATCAGGAGAATACTGCCCTCTTAATGATAAACTACCAAACAGAAAAATGGTTAAAATGTGAAAACATTCAAGGTTAGTTATTTAAGTTCTGAATATAAGTGTTCTGACATGATGCTTTTATTATAATGCTAAGCACAAAAACACAAGATAATTACTAATACTTTTAAGTTCAAGTTCAAATTGTAATCCCTTTAAATCTCTTTTTCACACTGTTTTGATTACCTAAAGGTTTTTTTTGGGGAAAAATTTTGTGTTTTGCTATGAAAATAATTTTTGCTTAGCTTGATAATTATGTTAAAGTTGATTAAAAGCTTAAAAATGTTAGGTGGTTATTTCTCAACTTCAAAGTACTTGAATGTTGAAATAGTAATTTATAAAAGTATGTTGTCCAATGTGAGATTAAGGCAAATAGACACCATTAAAGTTGAACATTCTAGGTTAAAATTTCAAAGTAGTTCAGAGTGTAACCATGTAAATCCCATTTAAAGTAATGGGATTTTTCCAAACTGGAAATATCATTCCATGTGCACAATTTTGAAAATTTGTTCTTAAAAAATATTATTTCTGTCCCTGCCATCATATTGAAGAAGTGCCTGATGGACCACCTGAGGTCAACCAGAGTCCTTCCCTGACAGCACGTTGATGGCTTCTATCTTGGGCTGGTCTCACAGATATGAGACCCTACTACTGACACTGGAATTGAAATAAGCATGAGAGCCCCCACACTATAGGTCTCATGAAGTCCCCAGGCTCTAATTCCCCAGTGCTCTAGCTTTAATCACTTTCTTAACCAGTTTTCCCCTTCCTAAAACTTAAAACAATACCTCATTCCTAGAATAGTTCCCTCTCTTCTGCTGTAGAATATTACCCTGAAACTTGTGATTGATGCTTGTTAATTGTAACAATTGTGGCCTAGTATTCTTTTTAGGGTGTTCCATTTCTGGGTCGATAACACTATCAAGAATAATGCTGTCAAGAATGACCGCAGGTTCCATGAAGCTTAGGTTCCATGACCGCAGGTTCCAGAGCCATCACGTAGCCCCAGGGAGAATGCCAAGATTTTCCCTTAAATTCCCATCATGGGACTCAGAAGGGAGGTGCGAATCCTCTGCCTTCTCAGGTCAACGGTGACCTGATAATACACAGTTATTCTATAACTCAACACCTATGTGGGTCTATTGGCTGAATGGCCCAGGCAGCATGAACCTGGCTGGATCTCGGTTGCCCTCCGGTAACGATATTGTCAGGCAGATCAAAGTTTGTTTCTTCTTCAGATTTCAGTTTTGAAAATATGGTAAGGCAACAGAATATTGTGAATATCGACTCTTCACTCATGAGTAATTTATAACTGTATATTAGAAAAATTATGAGAAATTTTGTAAACAAGTTGCCTCTTTTTATTAAAGCTGATTCTAATTAGAATATGCTGCATATAATTTTCTGTTTAAACACAAAAATGGATTATTTTATGTACTTGTTGAAATTGATGTGGTAGTTACCTAGTTTCAAGATTGAACTTTCAGAAATGGACTCTAATGCTAATCAATGGACACAATTAAATGTTGAACATTCCAGGTTAAAATTTCAAAGTAGTTTGAAATGTAAAATTACCTTAGGAAATTCTGGTTTACGTGGTCTTGATATCTATATGTGTATGTGTGTGTATACACATATGTCCATATACATATACACACACATATATATACACAAGGGCTGTCCCAAAAGTATCCAGCCAGTAATATGAAAAATAGAGGATTTTATGGCTGGATTTTCCAGACAGCCCTCACATATAAAGTCATAACTGATTCTGATAGTCAGCAGGGTTGAAAACCACTGGCTCACTGTTTTAGAAAAGGCACCATGGCCATTGGCCATGACCCACCATCATCAACTGGTTGATTTTTGTCCCATTGAGGATTCTGTGAGTTGCCACCAATAGAATTAAGAAATGGAAATACTTGAGAGTGAAGGCTGAAGATAGATAAGAAAGTTTATTTTTCACATATACTTTTATTTTTCAAATAGTCTCCCCTCTTTTCCCCTCCTCCCAAAGCATGGACTGTGTAACCTTGCCTCTTCTCACCTGTACATACATTGTAAGTACACATATAGCAGTTCTAACTGGCTTGTGAGAATCAGTTGTTAAAGTTTTAGGAATTTTGTAGACCACCGGTTTTCAACCTGTGGGTCGTGACCCCTTTGGGGGTTGAACGACCCTTTCACAGGGGTCGCCTAAGGCCATCGAAAAACACATATCAGATATTTACATTATGATTCATAACAGGAGCAAAACGACAGTTATGAAGTAGCAATGAAAATAATTTTATGGGGGTCACCACAACATGAGAAACTGTATTAAAGGGTCGCGCGGCATTAGGAAGGTTGAGAACTACTGTTGTAGACCTATTGCTAAACACAACCATTGTTAAAATGAAATTTTATAAACTTACAAGTAATTTATATTAAGAAAAAAGGACTAAATTTTCAGAACACATTACTTCCTAATTCTTTTAGCACTTTTAACTATTATCTCTGCTCTTGAGATTATACACATCTGATGGTTGAGACTCTACTGTACAACTTCCAAACTTGGCCCTCAGTGGTGTCAGTATGGTAGCTTGAAATCAGGTGAGTAAAGCTCTTTACACCATAGAAATTCCCAAATGCTGTAAATTAGGACTTGATTTAGTGTCTTTGTTGACTGTTTTAAAATGGATGGAGAAAATGTTAAATGCTGATTAGACATGTGTCATGTCTATAGTTATTAAATTATGAATAGCATAAAAACAAGGACATTTTCTTCCAGTATTTATATACTACTGTCCAGTTTAGCCAAGAAGTCATTGTTGACAAATGAGTAAATTTCCTGCATAGTCCTTTTTAATTTCACTTTAGTCTTACTTCTTAACATAGACAAACTTATCAACCAATGTTTGTTTCCCAGCTACCTTCATTTATTAATGATGTGACTTCTTGCTTGGATTGAATAGTAATCAAGTGTATGAGGGCTGTCCAGAAAAAATCCAGACAATATGACATTGTCAATATAACATTGGCATATTATATGGTTGGATACTTTCTGTACAGTCCTTGTATATTCATGTTTTTATTTTGTGACACTGGTTGAAGATAGAATTATAAAAATTGATGGTGGATTTTCAAGAACTAACAAGTCACATTGAAGTTATATGTGGAACTTATAATAAAGAATATTGTATATTTTATTATTTGAAAATCATATATTATATATCTTTATATCAGCCAAATTTATAATAAGCATACACATACATACACACATACATCACAAATCACACATCTTTTCCCAGAGATCTGCTTATTAAACACCAGCTTGTCACTGCATATACTCATAATCCTTGAAGTGGGGTTGGAAAAGTCATTTAGTCCAAAGTTTCTGCATTCAGATGTTGGCTAGATGGAAATTTAAAACAGCTCAACCTGGTTAGATTTTATGCAAAGGTGGATAGGCAGCTGCTAATGTGTGATTTCCTTCCTAAAATTTTTATTCCTGTTGTTCATGCATTAAATTGTAGTATTAGAGATTTATTACTTTGGGTTCTGATGCTTTTTTTATTTTCTCAGTAGTGGTTTTTAAATGGGAATGTCTCTCTTGGGAATACCAGGTAAAATACCGTTTTCTGGAACTATATAGTCCCCCCATGCTATATTATTATTATAACAGTTATATTAATATAACTGTGGGTAATATGGTTCAAAGAAGCTGCATTTTTAATGTTTCCTAGGCTAGAATTTTGGAGCCATTGCTTGAATCTTGTGTTAAATATAAATAGCCCAGAGGACCAAAAATTCATCTGCTGCCATAGTTAGATAAGATTGATAAAGAGATCAAGGTCTTGTGGACATAGCCCTTCTCCCCCATCTCTCTCACATACCTGAAACTGAGTGGGATAATGAATCCTGGTAGGAGGCATGCCAAGCACAGCCAAGCCAATTGTAATTGAAAATTCTCCAGACAGTCACATTTAACTATCTGGAAAAGTATTAGAAGGGAGTGTTTCCTGTTCCTTATTGCTCAGGCAGGAAATATGCTGTGTCTTAAAGTGCAGTGTTATGAAAATCAGAGCTTGTTCATCCATTTTGTGTCAGCCAGCTATTTGAGTTCCCAGCATGCATGCTCCTGTCCAGCAATAAAACCTTTGATTTCTATTCCTGCAGTTATTATAAAACTATAGGCAGAAAATGAAATGATCATAATTCTGTGTATCTGGGTGGTCATTTTGAGTCCATATTGCTCTTTTCTAAGACTGGTATGGGGTCCTCGTAAGGGCTTACCAGGTGTCCAATGTAAATCAATGAGAACAATCACTCTTTTTCTAACCTGATGCATCCAGTTTGCCTGGCAATCAGCAGGTTTTCCTTCAACCATCCAATTAACACCTAATTGCTTTTCTTCCAAGGAGAAGGTGATGGTTGCTGAAACTACCAGGTAGGAAGTTTATCTAACTTTTACTTTTCAGACATAGGCTTGGTGTTGTAAAGAAAGGTTTGTACCAGAAAATCTACTAGGTAATGGGTGAGAGGTATGAATATGTATTTCTCATTTCTTGAGTGGCTATTCAAGTGTGGTTAAATGATTTTAAGGACAGAAAACTAAGACAAAATATGATTATCATGCAATTGTATCCTTTTTTACTACCCCATAGAAAAACTAGATAAATACATTTTACCTTTAAATATTTAATTATGTGTTTAGTTAATAAGTTGTCTTACCACTTTTATGCTTTTATCTGTAATAGTTATTTATTTTGCTTCATGGACTCTCAAATAGTAGAGACTATATAATTGTTCAAACTACATAGGGTAGCCATAGAATTTGGAAATACAGATAATATTATTTTAATGTGTAATGTAATATAATATCAATATAGTGTTCATTTTGTATTTGTATTTCCGGACTTGGTCATTACCCCTAACAACCTGGAGTAAGTTACATACAGCGGCTGGTTATGGCTAAAAAGGAGAGGGTGTTTCTCTTCATCTCAAGGTAGCTGTCATTCAGTTGGGAAAAGTATATTGTGGAGTCATGTCACCTATGGATTTAATTTAGGCAAATTTAGCAACAGGGAGCAGGGAGAGAAAGGGAGAAATTTAAAAAATAGGAGTGATTTCACCATTCTACTGAAGGTGTCTTACCCCAAAGTATGTGTGAGGGAGGTGTTAACTTGTCTTCCTCAGGTGTTCTTAGTTCTTTCATGCCACTCACAGTGGAATCTTACATTCGGATTGTGATTGCAGTGTTTAATGATGATGATTAATTAATACAACTTGGACTCTAGACATAAGCTAACTCTTTCATCTGATGTTAATGCAAAAAGAATGTCATCCACACCTGGAAGGAAAACTGTGATAGATTTATTAGAAGATGCCATATTACTCATTGTGTGGGCCTCCTAAGAGACTTTCAAGCATAATTTTGACCATATATATCTGACTATCTTGGGAATTATAAAAATCTAAAACCTAAATAGAAGAAGGCAAGTCCACTGTAATTATGTTCCTTTTTACTACATAGCTATAGCTAACTATACATAAAAATGAAGACAATTTTTAATCATTAGTCTCAGGAATCCTAAGTAAATTGAATTTTTGAGGAGAATTGTCTTTTTGGTGCTACCGTCAAGAAAACATAGAATTTCTGAGAGAAATAAATTTTTTTTGTGTGTGTGTTGAGCACAAGTAGGGAGGGAGGAGATGTAGAAAGTACAGAGAGCACCAGGGTCTAGTCGGGGTATTAATGCAAAGAACTGAGGAATAAACTTTTAAAAAGATAGAAAGGGAAGCAAAAAAAGGAAGAGACAGACAAAGGAGATCATGGGGTCTTAGTGAGCACATGAGTGGTGTGTAAGCCAGGAGAGGCAGAATCATAGTTATGGTAATTGCAATGTCCGAGCACTGAGCTTGGTGCAATAGGAGTGTATGATGCCTTTTGAATATACAACTGTCTACAGGAAAGGTCAGTACCAACTTAGTAGGAGAGAGAATTTGAGATCCTATATGACAGAGAATAAAGACAGCATAGAGAGATGAATTGATCTATTGACCTAATGTGATTTGGCTAGAGAAATTAGGTTGTGAGTAAACTCAAGTTTGTTTAGGTTATAGATGCTTCTATGTTTATAACTAGTGTGAAATGTTTTATTAAAGTGTCCCATAAATAGGCTGACCAGACATATCATTTAAAATGGGACAGAAAACAATGCTACTGTCCCATTTCAAATGGTATGTGGGTCAGCCTAGTCTCACTGGGCTAAATTAAAGATGTCAGTAGGCTGACCATATGTACCGTTTGAAATGGGACAATATCATTGTTTTCTGTCCTGTTTAAAATGATACATCTGGTCAGCCTACCCATAAACTTTAATTATATTCTTGCTTATGTTCTAAAATGCTCAGTGTCCTGTCCTTATTTCTTAGTGTTTGTATTCTTTAGCTATTCCATAACTTCTTTTAGCCTACGAGTCCCTCTTTTATTCCCTTGGGATCATATTCTTCCTTGGCTTAAAAATTGCAAAGACTGTGAGACCAGATTGAGGATGGGTCATAGGTTCATGGGATAAAGAAAGACCAGTGTGCAAAGTGAAAGTACATAAATGTGTTCATGTAGTATTGTATTTTAGTTGCAATGGGTTACTGCCAACCGAGTGACCACATGATTAGTACCATCCCCTCTGCACTGGATATGTTAAGTGTAACAAGCAAAAGGAGTCCCACAAAGTAATGAAAAAATTTAAGAAGGAGAGTTACACAGTTTTATTTACATTTTTTAAGTTTTTGGCTAGTTAAGCATAATTAATTTTATCAGATACACTTTATTTTTCATATTATACATACATTTATTTTTTAAGATGTACTTTTCATACTTTATTTTGAAATTATATTTTTTTATATTAACTTTAGGTTTACAGCATAGTGGTTAGACACTTATATAATTTAAGAAGTGGTTTCCCTGACTAGTCTAATACCCACTTGGCACTAAGCATAGTTATATTACCATATTATTGAGTCTATTCTCTATGCTTTACTTTATACCCCCATGACTATTTTGTATCGTAACTACCAATATGTACTTCCTAATTTCTTCACCTTTTTCACTCTGCTCTTCTAATTCCATTCCCATCTCTCACCCTGATAAATATTGTACCCATCTGACACCATTCCTAGTTATTACAATATTATTGACTGTATTCTTTATGCTATATTCTATATCCTCATGAGTACTGTAATAATAACCAATTTGTGCTTCTTAATCTCTCTCCCTTTTCACAAATTCACTCCTCCTGCTATGTGAAAAACAGATTAGGGAAGAAAACTATGGAAGCAAGGAACCAGTTAGTCTCCTGCAGTTGTCCAAGTCAGAGGTGATGGTGCCAAATATTAGGGTAGTCATAGTGGGGATGGAGAGAAGTCGGCAATTGAAATGCTCTTTAGTGGTAAAGCTTTATAATATCAAAATAATCTTATTTGGTTTAAAAGTTATTTTTAATTACAAAAATATAGTTTTATATATTATTATTATAAAACAAATCTCTCCAAGTTGTTACTAGTGTTAACTGAGATAATGTATGTGAAGTTTCACAATAAATGAGTGAGCATTTAAGTATTGGAGTCTCAGTGTGGGCAATGCAGGTAATGGAAAGAACACATACTTTTAGCAATCAGAAAAACCTGGTTCTAGGGAGGAGCAACAAAATGGTAGTGTGAGAGGACTCCTTATGAAATGCCCAAACACAATTAAGAAACCTGCTTGTCACATGAAAGTACCTGCAGATGGGCAGTGGGGAAAATGGAGAAGGGGAAGTGCAGAGACATGGGCCACAAATGGATCCCCACTTGGAACTCTATTGCTGGGAGAGGGAGGAGGAACAAGGTTTCAGGTGAGCATTCCAGACCTTACCCAGTCCTCAGGACAGAGAAAAGGAAGCCCAGAGGCGGGGCCATGAAACACTGCAACCAGACCTTACTTTGGCCCCCAGGAGGTGCAGACTGGGTCTGCAAGATGCAGTGGCCCAACTTCACTCCAGTTCCAGGAGGAGGGTGGCAGTGAGAAGCTGAAGTGCAACCTGCCTCTGTCCAGGAAAAAGAAGGAAGGAGAGGGCTATGTGTGCATTTCTGGGTCCACAGTCAGCACCGTCTGAGAGACTAGAATAAAGGACTGACCCCCCAAGGCTCAGGGCAGAGTCCTAAGGGCAAACTTAGAACAGAAAGGTGTAATTATGCCCATACTACCTGCTCAGGGGGCAGCCCCAAGAAGAAAACAAGGGCACAAATCCTGGCTGCCTCTCTCCCACAGACTGCCACTTGCCCAGTATCAGCAACAAACACCAAAGAAACTGCAGCAATGATTGTCAGGTTCAGGAGCAGAAATTCTACAAACAGAGAGACTGCCAGAATGAGAAACCAGAGAAAGGGAGCTCAAAATAAAGTTGAACAGCAGAAAATCAAAGTAAATGAAATGGGGACAAATAAGCCATCAGAGACAGAGCTCAAAACAACAATTATAAAAATGCTCAGGGAATTAATGATAATTTCAACAGAAAGATAGCATGCATAAAGGAAGATACACAAACCATTATAAAGGACCAGGCAGAGATAAAGATTACATTAACTGAAATGAAGGATGGAATAAAAAAATCACCAAACTAGATGAGGCAGTAGTGCAAAACAGTGATTTGCAAGAAAAGCCAACAGAAAACACCCAAATAAGAACAACAAATAGAAAAACAAGCAAACAAACAAGCATAAAAACCAAACAAACCAAGAATAGTTTGAGATTCCTCTGAGACAACATTAAGCATAGTAACATTCGCATCATAGGACCAGAAGGTGAAGAGGAAAAGCAAGGGACCAATAACTTATTTCAAGAAATAATGACTGAAAAATTTCCAAGCCTGGTGAAAAAAATAGACATACAAGCCCAGGAAGCACAGAGAGTCCCAAACAAGATGAACTCAAACAGGAACACACTGAGACACATCATAATTAAAATGGCAAAAGTTAAAGAAAAAGAGAATATTGTAAAAGCAGCAAGAGAAATGCAAGTAGTAACTTATAAGGAGACACCCATTTAACTCTCAACTGATTTCTCATCAGAAAGTTTGCAGGCCACAATGGAATGGCAGAAAATATTCAATGTGATGAAAACCAAGGATCTACAACCAAGATTAATGTATCCAGCAAGGCTAGCATTCAAAATTGAGGGACAGATAAAGAGCTTCTCACACAAGAAAAAGCTAAAGAAATGAATCACCACCAAACCAGTACTACAAAGAATGTTAGAGGAACTTCTTTAAGATGGGAGGAGAAATAGGAGAGTGGGTAAAATAAGGGAAAGGGATTGAGATGTTTAGTTTGGTTGTTACAAGACAATGATAATAAGGATAGAGAGTACAACGTAGGAATATAGTAAGTATGGTTGCAGTAATAACTGTGTGTGGTTTCAGATTGGTACTAGATTTCTAGGGTTGGTGGAAGGAGAGCTGGAAGGGTGGCTAAAAGAGGGGAAGAAATCAAGAAGTACATATTCATAGTCACAAAATAGTCACAGGTATATAAAGTGGAGCATAGGGCATATAGTCAATAACATTGTAATAATGTATGGTGTCAGTGGGGAACCAGATGTATTGGAATGAGGGTTTAGTAAGTTATATAAATGACTCATCACTATGCTGTATGCCTAATGTCAAATGTAATTGAAAAATTAAAAGTCTCAAAAGAAGAAAAATAAAGAAAAACCTGGTTTCTGATCCCCGTTTTACCATTAACGAACTGACACCTACGTGTGTTAATTACCTATTGCTGTTACAAGTTACCCCAAAATTTAGCAGCTGACAACAAATATGTAAGTTCTCATACAGTTTCTGAGAGTAAAAAAATTTGGATAGGATTAGCTAGGTAGCTCTAACTTAAGTTCTCTCATGAGGTCCATTTAAAATATTGATGCAGGCTGTAGTCATCCAAAGGCATGGCTGTAGTTGAAGAACTGCTTCCAAGCTGGCTAACTGATGTGAAGGTTGACAGGGGGGTCCTCAGTTCCTAGCCACATGAACTTTTCCACAGAGTTGTATTATGAAGTGAATGTCTGTGTCTCCCAAAAATCTACATTGAAGCTTTAACCTCCAATGTGACTGCATTTGGAGGCAAGGCCTGTTAGGAGGAGATAAATGTTAATAAAGTCATAATGATGGGGCCCTAATCTGATAGGGCCTGTGCCCTTATGCAAAGGGGAGGAGTCACCAAAGCTTTATCTCTCCACTATTTTAGGACACAGAAGGCAGCCATCTGCAAGCCAGAAAGAGAGCTCTCACCAGGAAACCCAATCAGGTGTCACCTTGATCTTGTGCTTCTATCCTCCAGAAAGGTGAGAAAGAAATTTCTGTTGTTTAAGCCACCCAGTCTTTGGTGTTGTGTTATGTCAACCTGAATGAACTAGTACAGGCTGGTTGAGTATCCTTGTGACGTGTCAGCTAGTGTGTCTCAGAATGAGCCATCCAAGTAGAAGTCTGAATGTCTTTTATGATATAGTCTCAAAAATCACAAAAACAACTCATTTTCCATATTCTAAGTTGCTAAGTCCAGCCCATGCTCAAGAGGAAGAGAATTAGACTTCATTTTTTCAAAGAATTTGTGAACATAATTTAGTATCATCATAAGGCTTTTATGGAAGATTCCTTTTTTCTTTTATGAACTGAGGCTAGTAATAAAGTACATTGAAAGTATTAAATTCAGTAAAGTGTGTATTATTATATCACTGGCTAGGTGGCTGCTCAGTAAATGTTTGTTTATTGAGATAATCTGGAAGCTAAGAGATGAAAAGTAGGATAGTACAGTTCTTTTGGGTACCCACTAAATATGTATTTTATCCTTCCTATGTTCATAATAAAAACTTTTGCATCAAGTGAACACATCTTAAGCCCTACTTATCAAATTTAATTAGGCACATAAGTTTAATTGTAGCTATATTCTTTTTTCTGAGATGAAAATATAAACCTCTCTCAGGAATCTGAATATAGAATAGAAACTATTTCATATGTCTGTGATGTATTTTCTTAATTTTATATATATACAAATTTTAAAGAATTAAAATTTAAATTAAAATAATGTATCTCTAATATGAGTAGGTGGAGATCAGAGCTATCTAAAAATAAAAAAATTCATAATTAAAACATAATCTCCAGCTGTAGCCTTATTATTTTAGCATGTTTCCAACTGTGGGTGACTTTACGTATCTTCTGCATAATCACGTATCAGTATGCATGGAGTGACTTTCTTAATGTTCATTAATTCTTGTATAGAGTCTGCATAAATCTGTACCAATCAGGATGTGATTAGAACCTTATTGTCTTGGAAAATCTAACTATATTGAAGTGAGATTCTGGAAGAAGCTTTGACATTCCTCCTACCCTGTCCCCCCTTTTTTTGTTTTTACTTTAAAAAAGGTCATTCCTTGAACTATAGTATTTGAATAAGCTATGATGATAAATACTTTATGAAGGGGGGCATTGACCATATCAGGAAGCCACTGTACTCATTTTTTGAACATCAGCATTTATTGTTTGAAGGAAATATTTAAACTATTTAAAAAATTGGAATGACTATAAAGCCTGAATATCATTTATTTCAATGCATGACATAATCATTTCATTTTTTTATTTAAAAAATATTGAGTAGAACAATGTACACTAGATTGAAAGAAGTACTCCAGATCTGAGCAAGGTGTCTCTTGCCCGTGATTTCAGGAGTAGGTCAGGGCTAAACAGATATGGCTATTGATATTTGGGCCATATTAATTAGCAAATATATAAGTTTAATGCATAAAGGAATAGAACTTAAGAGAAGAGGGAGAATTTGGTTTTGTTAAACTGCAAGGTCAAGGAAGATGACTTGGTTTCACTTGGAAGGATTATATTGATTCATCTTATCAGAAGACAGAGCCAATGCCTTGGTGACTCTTAATGATTCTTTTTAATTTAATTTTTATTTTTTAATTTATTGAATTTTTTAATATTTATTTTTTATTAGTTTCACATGTACAAGGGTACCTAATGCTTAGACAATGTATTATGTTAGTCTCCATTTGGGTAGCATTTCTAAGCACACAGTTTCTAAGTGTGATCCTATTATGTGTGGTTTCCATTTCAAGTGGTGATTTGGGAGGAAGTTTGACCTGAACTATTACCTATATGCCTTACTTGTCTTCTCCTAACCTTTACACTGAGATCCTAACTTATGTATAGCAATCTCCTGTTTATCTCCAGTTGGCATTCCACGGGCTATTCAAATTCAACATTTTTCTAAAACAAACTCTTCATCTTAACCTCCAAACCTTTTCCTGCCGCTCAATCTTTTAACCCAGTGAAGCCACTGTTATCATCAACTTCTCACGCTGGTAACCTGAGTGTCATGGTTGACTTTTTCTTTTATGTTACCTTTTCTTCCTCCCTTACTCTTTCTCCTCCACACACAGATTAATCATCTGATCCTACTTAGATTATCTCATAAATATCTCTTTAGTCTTTCTTCTCTGCTTCTACTCTTGGGCTACTGCTGGACTTAGGCTGTTATTATTTCTCTTACTCATCTGGGTTCTCCTCTTACCTTTTCCCAATTTTTCATGTAGTATAGTCAGAGTCATTTTGTAGAACGATCATGTTACTCTCATGGATAAAGTTCTTCAATGGCTCTCCATTTAACAAGTCAGATTAAAAGCTAGACTCTAGCATGATATAGAATGTCATTCTGCATTGCTTTCTTGCATTTCTTCTGAGCCTATTTCCTTCAGTTAATTATAAGCACTTAGCCCTCTAGATATATATTACATTGTGCTTCCATGTTTTGGTGCGTGTAGTTTTTTTACTATCCAATTCATAGCTCTTTGGTTTGTTAAACTTCTACACATCCTTCAAGATATGGCTCAGATGTCACACTTCACGTGAGGACTTCGCAGATCCTACCAGGCAGAGTTAAAACTTTCTTCCTTTTAGCTCCCACTGTGCCTTATGTTTATTTCTGCTGTGGTATTATTTATAAAAATTGGTTGTGTGCTTACTTGTTTCCTCCATTGACACTAGTGTTCCTCTAGAAGAGGGACTATCTCTTTCTTATCTTTATATTGTCATTACCTAACAAGGAACTTCGAAGCTAATAGAAACTTGGCAAATGTTCATTAAATAAATGAGTAAATCAAGTGTCTTAGCAATACAAATACCAATAGTACCTAGAAAAATGATTCTGCAGAATTGAGACATGTTCATCAGAAGACCATCTCTTAATAAAAGCATCGACTTGCAAATTCATCACTATTGGAACTAGGATAAACTTAGAATCATTATATTTATTTACAATAAACTTTGGTTATCTGGTACCCTCAAACATCTGAGTGGCACTTAGCCCAGAAGTAAGAAATATTAAACATGGGAGTGTCTTTATTTGGAAAAATATTCCAAATTGATTTGTGTAATGAGCAAGGACAACTGAAATGAAGACACAGTAATGGCTAGTTTATCCTCTGTATAAACAGAAGGTGAGGAGTGCTCTGTAGGATAGTGATGGTAGTAAAAGGCAAACTTTCCTGTGTCAAAGCTCAGAGTCACAGAAATGACAGGTGATATAAAAAGAAGATGAGAAAAGAGAGGGAGAGATCAGAAGCAAAGGTAATTATAGCAATGACAGTGTCAGGGAATTTGTATGGTGCACTCCAGCTGAAAAGGAATCCAGAAGTGTGATAACTTAGAAGTTAGAACAGGTTTTCTGTGTGTAGATAAGTATTCATGTGTTTATACCCACCTACACCTTAGAATTTTGGAAGTTTTATTTCTTAAAATGGAATCCAGGAAACTAGTGTTTCCACAAGGATGCAGTCATAGATAATGCTGGATAGTGAAAGGTAACAGATTTTAAGATATAAGTTTTTGTGGAGAGGGATTGTGCTTTAAAACTCAGATTTGTAGTCTTCACTATGTATAGATAAATCCTCTGCGTGTGTTACATGCCATTGAGTTGTTCTGACTCCTGGCAACCCTATGAATGAATGGCACATACAATGTCCTGTCCTCAAAAGCCTCGCTCAGCTCCTGTAGAGTCATGCCTATGGCTTCTTTTGTGGAATCAATCCATCGCTATTTGGTCTTTCTCTTTTTCTGCTGCCTTCTGTTTTTCCCAGAATTTTTGTCTTTCCCAAGGAAACCTGCCTTCTGTGATGTGCCTGATGTAACACATATCCCCACACCCTCTTTTCTGGCAACCACCAATCTGCTCTTTGTATCTATGAGTCTGTTAATATTTTTAGACTTCACATATGAGTGAGATCACATCGTATTTGTCTTTATCTGACAAGACATGGACGCAGCCTATTCTAATCTTATAGATACACAGTGTTTTCTATCCTTAGAATCTTAATTCGGATACCAATTAAGTTCTCTATTTTTATGAATTATTAATATCTTTGTGTTAGTTGTTCTGTTTGTTTGCCTTAGGCTTTTGCTTTTGTGTGTCTTTCCCAAAATCTTGGAAATTATTTGATTGGGTATTCATACATGTGGAGAAGGTATAGCTTGAGTTTGGAAGTGTTGACTATGTGCCCTTTGTATTAGGTAGACAAGAGCAGCCTGCAGGATACCTGTAGGAACCATTTCCAAAAGAATAAGGGATTTATTCTGAGGTCCCAGAAGTAAATGATCAGTTTCTGTGAAGTAGAGGTCATGGCTTGTGAATGGAAGTAAACTCAGCACCTTTTAGTGGAGGGCCAGATCGTGTCTGGGGAGGAGAGAGGGAAAGCTGGGGAGTAGTATTTCTATAGGCAGACTTAGATATCTTACTAATTTCTGCTCCTCTCTCTATTGCCATCCTCCCTACCTCCTGGCTTGGATCTTGGGTCTCTTCTGGGCTCACGTAGATGGACCAGGGACCACCTCTATAGCAGGCTTTGCTGTGAACTTTTTGAGTTGCTACTTTTTATTTTCATCTTCCAGAAAAAACATTAATATCTCTGCTTAGTGAAAGTTTTTCTTTCCTATTATTAATGCTCTTAGAATTTTTATGTCATTTGTATTTTTTATTATCATTTCATTGGGAATTTTGGAGGTTCAGAGTTAGATAAGTACATTTGGTTCTTAATCTTTACCAGCAGATTACATTTTTTGATCAGGACAGAATATTTTTATGCAGATTTTATCCTTTGTAACTCACTGGGTAATCTTGTGGGAATTTTTCTAAAAATGATAACAAGCTCTATATTGACATCATTTCCACATAATCATACATACCAAGAAAGAAACTATGCCTGATCTTGACCAGAATATCAAACAGCAGAAAGAGAGTGAAATGATTTTGTTCATGCATCAGTGTACGTGGGCACACACACATACATACATGGACATGCTTTTCTGTGGGTAGCTGAACAGGCATAGTGGATAGTGATTGGAACTTAAGTGATAATGATCATGAATTTTTATTAAAAGAAGTGCAATTTTTACCATGTCTCTGAATAAACCTGACTGCTATTTTACAACTTATAGAGTTGGTTTTATGTATTTGGACAGTCATTTCATATTTTTGACATTATAATTTATTTTTCCATTGAGAATTTATATGTAGATAGGCTAGTTACTATTCCCAAGGTAAGTCATTCCAATTCTACCTTTATGCAAGAGAAATCTTTCTTCTAGCTTGTGATCAAATTTGCAAAACAAGGTTAGTAAGCCCCTTGATTCACCAGTTACCTGAATATTCAAATGTTGTGTAATATATCTTTAATCTTATAGAAGTTCTTTAAAAACAGCAAATAATGCACACAGTGTCATCCAAAATCTATAAATTCAAATGATATAGCTTCATGAACAGAGTTATACTGCTCCTATTTAGAAGCCTTTAAAATTTTCATTTTTCATTCTTTTCTCCATCATTCATGCCTTTAGGGCTATTCATGTGGGCTTTTGTAAAAGCATCCTAGGACAAGTCAGAATGCTTTTTGCCAGGATTTCATGTTTCTCTTCACCTAAATTTTCTTTAAGTTTCCCATAGCAAAAATATCTGTACCTATTTTGTTATCTACTTCATTTCTTCCTTTCCCCCCCAGGTATCAATTTGTTGTTGTTGTCAGTGGGTAACATAATGCTTGATTTTTAGGCTTCCTTCAGGCAGGAAAAAAAAAAGGCAATTCTGTTTCTTTATGTTAAAGCCAATTCTGAGGCACAACTGGTGGTTCTAAAGTAGCTACAGATTATTCTATATGATATATGTTAATTTTATATTATTTCCTGACTGATTACTATGTCAAGAGCACTAGGTTAGGTGTTGGGATTCAAAGTTGAATAAAACCTAATTACTGTTCTCCTAAGAGTTTGTAATTAAATGTGTGTAGGATACAAAAATGAATACATAATGCATATACTTTTATTAAGAATTTACCTATGAAAGCCTATTCAAAATAGTGCCATTGCTTTTATGATTCTTGTATCCTTTCTAATTTTTTAAAATAATTTCCTTTATTTTCTTCTGCATAACTATTGGTTTGCAACCTTGGGAATTTCTTGAGTGAGCTCTGAAACTGGCCCTTATACATGGAGGGCAAGGAGAGACCAAAGGAAGAGGCAGGCCCCTCAAGATAGGTAGTGGTAGGTTTGATAAGCAAGGGAACTTACATGTGAAGCTTGTCTTGGCATCCAGAACTGCCAGAATCTTAAAAGTTTATATAGAGGCCTTAATAGGATTCAGTCAGGCATATAGTTCAGATGGTCTCAACATTTTATTCGCTCAAGGCTATGTCCCTGAAACTGGCTGTTACTGTGAAAGCAGTAGTCAGAATGTATATTCCAAGGATGGGATGGGGGATGAGAAGCCTCTGATTATCTAGGGCTAGCTTGTCAGTCATCCAAGGGTCATGTCTTCTAAATAAGTTCTTCCAACAATAACAGATGTAGTGGGTTGAATGGTGGCCTCCATTCCTGAACAGTGAATGTGGTCTCATTTGGAAAAAGGGTATTTGAAGATGTAATTAAGTTAGGATCTTGAGAAGAATCATTCTAGATTACCTTGTTGGGCCCTAATTCCAATGACAAATGCCTTATAAGAGACAGAAATGGAAAAGATGAAAACATAGAAAGGAGAATGTGAGGTGAAAATGGAAGCAAACGTTGGAGTAATGAGGTTATAAGCCAAGGAATGCTGTTGGCCACCACAAGGAATGCTGTTTCCTAAGAATAAGCAAGGAAAGATTTTCCTCTAAAGCCTCTGGAAGAACTATGGCCCTGCTGACACCTTGGTTTTGGACATCTGTTCCCCAAAACTATGAGACAATAAATTTCTGTTGTTTTAGAACAGTACATTTGTTGTAATGTTGATGGCAGCCTCAGGAAACTAATACCACACGTGAGAGCGTGACTAAGGTTTGTGGCAATGTTCCTCTGTGGTATATTTTACCAAGAAAAAAACAAGCTAAATACAAAAAAAATTGCAAGCTGATTTAGAGTTTTTAATTTGTTTTTAATATTTTTAAGTATTTCAGTTATAGTTAACATATAATGTTATGTTGGTTTCAGAAGTACAACACACTGATGACATTTGTGTAACTTGCAAAGTAATCACCCTGGCAAATCCAGTACCCATCTGATCCATGTAGTTATTACAATATTACTGACTGTATTCCCCATGCTATATTCTATATCCCCTGACTATTTTATAACTGCCGAATTATACTACTTTGTGTGTGTGTGTGTATGTGTGTGCATGTGTGGGTTTTTTTTGGTGTGTATTTGTGTGTGTGTGTTTATTTTATTATTTTATTGTTAAATTTATTGGGGTGACATTGGTTAGCAAAATTTACATAGGTTCCAGGTGTACAATTCTACAATACATCATCTGTGTGTTGCATTATGGGTTTGACGCCCAGAGCCAGATCTCTTTCCATCACCATATATTTGACTACACCTCCCTCCTCTCCCACCTCCTCCCCTCTTGCTCTTAGGTAACCACTAAACTATTGACTGTGTCCATGAGTTTTTGTTCGTTGTCTTCAGTTTCATATTTCACATATGAGTGAAGTCATATGGTTCTTTGTTTTTTCTGTCTGGCTTATTTTACTTAGCATGATGATCTCCAGGTTCATCCATTTTGTTGCAAATGGCAATATTTCATCTTTTCTTACAGCTGAGTAATATTCCATTGTGTATATGTACCACAGCTTCTTTATCCAGTCATCTAGCAAATAGCACTTTGGTTGTTTCCATGTCTTGGCCACCGTGAACAGTGCTGTGATGAACATTGGGGTACATAGTCTTTTGAGGACTAAGGTTTTCAAATTTTTTTTTGATAGACACCCAGAAGGAGGATTGCTGTGTCATATGGTAGCTCCATTCCCAATTTTCTGAGGAACCTCCACACTGCCTTCCACAGTGGTTGTACAGGTTGCACTCCCACCAGCAGTGTACCAGAGTTCCTTTTTCTCCACATCCTCTCCAGCACTTGTTATTCCTTGTCTTGTTGATAACAGCCATTCTCATAGGTGTGAGGTGGTATCTCATTGTGGTTTTGGTTTGCATTTCCCTGATAGCTAATGAGGATGAGCATTCTTTCATATGTCTGCTGGCCATTTGTATTTCTTTGTGGGAGAAGTGTCTGTTCAGGTCCTCTGCCAACTTTTTAATTAGGTTGTTTCTTTTCGTTGTTGAGTTGCACTAGTTCATTATTTGTTTTAGACATTAGACCCTTATCAGATGTGTTGTTTGCAAATATTTTCTGCCATTTGATTGGCTGTCTCTTTGCTTTGTTGATGGTTTCTTTTGCTGTGCAGAAGCTTTTGTTTGATATAGTCCCATTCATTTATTTTTGCTTTTACTTCCCTTGCCTTTGAGGTCAGGTTCATGAAATCCTCCTTGAGTCCTAGGTCTATAAGTTTAGTACTAATGTTTTATTCTATACAGTTTATTGTTGCAGGTCTGATATGAAGGTCTTTAATCCATTTTGAGTGAATTTTAATACACGGTGACAGTTCACAGCTCAATTCATTCTTTTGCATATGGTTTTTCAGTTTTCCCAGCACCAACTACTGAAAAGGCTTTCTTTTCCCCGTTGTATATTTTTCGCTCCTTTATCAAAAATTATTTGTCCATATGTTTGTGGATTTATTTCTGGGTTTTCAAATCTGTTCCATTGGTCTGTGTGTCTGTTTTTCTGCCAATCCCAAGCTGTTTTCATTATTGATGCTTTGTAGTATAGTTTGAAATCATGGAGCGTTTTAACAATGCTGAGTTTTTCAATTCATGAACACAGAATATCTTTACATTTCTTTGTGTCTTCTTCAATTTTTTAAAATAGTGTCTTATAATTTTCAGTGTATAAGTCCTTCACATTCTTTGTGAAGGTAATTCCCAGGTATTTTATTGTTTTTGTTGTGATTGCAAAAGATATTGATTTTCTTATTTATTTTTTCTGAAGTTTTGTTGTTGATATATAGAAATGAAATTGATTTTTCTACATTGATTTTGTATCCTGCAACTTTTCTGTGTTTATTGTTTCTAATAGTTTTGTCATGGGGTCTTTGGAATTTTCTATATGAAGGATTATGTCATCTATAAATAGTGACAGTTTGACTTCTTCTCTCCCAATTTGGATACCTTTTATTCATTTCTTTTGCCTGATTGCTTTGGCTAGAACTTCCAGTACTATATTGAAAAGCAGTGGTGACAGAGGGCATCCCTGTCTTGTTCCTGATTTTAGGGGAATGGGCTTCAGCTTTTCCCCATTCAGTATGATGTTAACTGAGGGTTTGTCATATATGGCCTTTATTATGTTGAGGCACTTTCCTTCTATACCCATTTTATTCAGTGTTTTGATCATGAATGGATGTTGTATCTTGTCAAATGCTTTCTCTGCATCAATTGATATGATCATATGGTTTTTATCTTTTGTTCATGTGGTGTATCACATTGATTGATTTTCTTATGTTGAATCATCCTTGTGCTCCTGGGATGAATCCTACTTAATCTTGGTGTGTAATCTTTTTGATGCATTGTTGTATTCTATTTGCTAATATTTTGTTTAGGATTATTGCATCTGTGTTCTTCATAGATATTGGTCTATAGTTTTCTTTTTTTTGTGTTGTCCTTACCAGGCTTGGATATTAGGGTAATGTTGGCCTCATAGAGTGAGTTGTGAAGTATTACCTCATCTTCAATTTCTTGGAAGAGGCTGGGGAGGATAGGCATTAACTTTTCATTGAATGATTGGTGAAACTCATTGGTGAGACCATCTGGTCTGGGGCTTTTTTCTTTAGGGAGGTTTTGGATGATTGTTTCAATTTCTTTACTATTAATTGATCTATTTAGATTATCCAGTATGTCTTGGTTCAGTCTAGGTAGACTATATGTTTCTAGAAAGTTGTTCTTTTTTTCTAGGTTATTAAATTTAGTGGCAAAAAGTCTTCAGCTTCTGCATGTCTTACAAGGTCTTTATTCCTTCTTCATATCTGAAGGACAACTGCTGGATAAATTACTCTTCATTGGTAGTTTGTCTTTTAATATTTTGAATATTTGATTCCACTACTTACTGGCCTGTAGAATTCCTGCTGAGAAATCTGATGATAGCCTGATGGGCTTTCCTTTAAAGGCTATAGTGTTGTTGTTTTTTTTTTTCTTCCTGGCCACCTTAAGAATTCTTTCTTTGTTTTTGGTTTTTGACATCTTCAATATAATGTGCCTTGGAGAAGATCTGCTCGAGTCCAGGTAGCTAGGGGTCATGTTTTCTTCTTGAATAGAATCAGTTTTGTAGAGTTCTTTTATTTCTCCTGACTCTCAAATCTCTCTTTGTCCTTCTGTAAAGTTTCCTTGTTCCAATCTTTGATAATCACTAATTCTTTCTTCCATCTGGTTAGCCCTGTTTCCTATGGTAGTTACTTTATTTCTCATTTCTTCTATTGTGTTGTTTATCTCTAGAATTTCTATTTGATTCTTTTTTTATAGTCTCAATTTCTTTGCTCAAATGTTCCTTTGTTCAGATTACCTTTCTGAGATCATTTGTCTATCTGGGTACTCTGCCAACCTTCTTTATGCTCTCTGAGTATCTTACAAAGTGCAGTGTGGAATTGTGTGTCACTTAGATCATATATTTCCAAATCTATAAGTTCCTTTCCTGGAGATTTTTAATTTTCTTTCTGAGTGGCTTGGAATTGTAAGGTAACCATTGTATTTGGTGTTTCTTTTCCTGGGGATGAAGACTTCTTCCTTGGTAATATGAAGAGGTCTTTCTTTCACTTCCCAGTTGGTATTGCTATAATGTCTTACAATATTTTCTCTTGGTTATTTGGTTTTCTACCTCTGGAAGCTTTTCTCTAAGGTGGGCTTCTCTACTTTGACCCACCTGCCTTAGCCTTGATATGCCTCCTCTTTTGGAAAATGTAGTGTGCAATGGTGTGCTATGCCGCTGAGATCAGTGCAGAGGAAAGCTGCTGGGCCTGTGTTTTGCAGTTTCCCTGAGCCCTCCTGCTGATTTCTGCAGGAGTGGGGTTTGTTAGGAGGGACACAGGTTTGTTTGCTCACAGGGTAATGGGAATTTGCCCTTTTCAGCTTGTTGTAAAGCAGGTACTAGTGGAGTTAGAGGATGAGCTTTGGGAGAGAGTTAGGGGAAGCAACTGGGCTCTGTGTCTTATCATTTCTGTTTTGGGGTTGGGGTGTTGCAGGTTGTATCTGCTTTGTTTCCTGGGTTCACTTTCCTGGGTGCTAGCTTCACCATAACTCAATCCTGTTCATCAGGGATGCCCAGGTGGGTGAGGCAGGCACCCCTGGCTCAGTCTATCTCTTTTCTCCTGAGCCAACATTTCACCCAGGACTGTGATTTGTTCTGGTTAGTATTTCCATAGTAGCCAGCTCTCAAGTTTCAAATGCACCCAGAGCTGATTTTTGGTGGAGACAGCACTCCTGGGCCTGTGCTACTTTGTAGCTGGGGCCCTATTTTTGCCCAGGGAAGTTCAGAGCCTTTGTTCAGCTTCTAACCTGCTGAGAGTGCGGCACTCCAGTTGGAGCCCCAGTGCACTGCTGCTTGTTTCAGGCTTTAACTTACACATGGTCTCACAGGTTTTCTGCTACCCATATGTCCACTCCTGTTGTTTCTTGATCTCCAACCATCCCCAGGTGCTCTTCAGTCTGTGTCCCCAGGTCCACTCTTTGTTCCTTTTTCTGCCAGCCCTGGATCGTGTTCCGCAGCCTCATCTCCTTACTGCTCCCTTCTCTCCTCTCCAGTTTTTTCCCCTTTCTCTGACATTCAGGTGTTTTCTTGCGATGTGTGGATGTCTCAGCTGAGACTGTGCCACTCAGTGTTCCCCCTGTTGGATCCCAGTTGTTCAATTGTATTTTCCAGGAGAGTTTTCAAGAATCTTCTCTCTCGCTTCCACCTTAGGTCCCTTTCCAAATTATACTTCTTAATTCCCTCCCTCTTCACTCATTTCTCCCAATCCTTCCCCAGCAACCATGAAAATGCTATTTTTATGAGCTTGTTTCTGTTTTGTTTGTTCATTTATCCTGTTGTCTAAACTTTACGTAAAAGTGAAATCATATGACATTTGTGATGTCTGACTTGCTTCACTCAGCATGATACCCTCTAGGTTCACCCATGTTATTTCAGATGGCTAGATTTTATTCTTTTTTTATGGATGAGTAATGTTCCATTATATATAATATATTATATGTGCATACACACACACACACACACACACACACACACACACATATACATACACACATATAATACACACACATACATATATATGAGGGCTTTCTGGAAAAAATCCACCCATAATAGCTCTATTTTTTATATTACATGTCTGGATGCTTTCCAGAGAGTCTAAACACACACATACACACACACACAAAACACATGTATAAATACACACACATACACATACACACACACCCTTTTTATTCATTTGTCTGTTGATGAATATTGCAGGTTGCCTCCATATTTTGGCTATTATTGTAAATAATGATGCAATGAACATATGGATGTGTAGTCTCTTAGAAGTGGTGTTCTGAATGTCTTTGGATAAATAGCCAGAAGTGGGATTACTGGGGCCTTCTTTTTTTCTTGTTATAGTGTTTATTTTAAAGTCTATTTTGTCTTGTATAAGTATTGCTAACCCAGCATTTTTGTTTGTTTCCATTTCTGTGAAATAGCCTTTTCTGTCACTTTACTTTCAGTCTCTATGTGTTTTTCAATCTGAAGTGAGTCTCTCTCATATGCAGCATATGTAAGGATTTTGCTTCTTATTCATTTAGCCACCCCATGTCTTTTTATTACAGCATTTAATCCATTTACATTTAAAGTAATTTTTGATTTGTAGTTATTGCCATTTCATTTTATTTTTATTTAAAAAATTTAATTTATTTAAAAATATTTTTTATTAAAAACATAACTAATTTGAACATTATATCAGTTTTAGGTATACACCATCATTGTTTAACATTTATATACCTAAAGAAGTGATCACCATAAGTCCGGCAATCATCTGATACAATACCATGATATGACAATATTATTGACTATATTCCCTATGCTATACCTTACATCCCTATGAGTAATTTATTTTATACATGGAAATTAGGAGCACTTATGACCCTTCACTTCTCTTTACCACTTAAAATATTTTTCAATTACAATTGACATTTAATATTTTTTATATTAATATTTGGTGTACAGCATAGTGGTTAGATGTTCATATAATTTAAGAAGTGATTCCCCTATCCTAACACTCACTTAGCACTATATATATAGTTCTAACCATCTTATTGATTCTGTTACCTATGGTTTACTTTAAATCCCCATGTCTTTTTTTGTAACTATCAATCTGTACTTCTTAATGCCTTTACCTTTTTCAAACTGCCTCCCAAGTCCCCTCCCATATATTACCCTGATAAATCTAGTGTCCATCTAGCACCATACAGAATTATTACAATATTATTGACAATATTCTATATACTATACCCTACACCCCCATGACTACTTTGTACAAAATATTTGTACTTCTTAATCTCTTCCACTGTATTACCCAACCCCTCAACCTCCCTCCCATATGGGAACCATCAAAATGTTCTCTGTCTGACCTTCTCCACTCAGTATAACATTTAAATAAATTAAATTTTATTAAAAACATAACTAATTTGAACATTATATCAGTTTTAGGTATACACCATCATTGTTTAACATTTATATACCTAAAGAAGTGATCACCATAAGTCCAGCAATCATCTTCCCCCTTTTCACCCACCCCCTCCATCATGGTGCCCCAACTGACAAGAACCATTCCCTTTTATGACCAAGCAATATTCCATTGTATATATGTACCACATACTCTATCCATTCAGCTATCAATGAATATGCAGGCTGCCTCCACATCTTGGCTACAGTAAATAATGCTGTAATATACACATGGATGCACATGTCCCCTTGAAGTATTGCTTTAGGATTCTTTGGATAAACATTCTAAAGTGGGATTACTGAGCCCTCATTGTCTCTTATTATAGCCTTTGTTTTAAAGTCTATTTTGTCTAGTATAAGTATTGATACCCCAGCTTTTTTGCTTGTTTTCATTTTCATGTTATAACTTTTTTCATCTCTAAGATCCCACCATACTCAACTCTGTATTGCAAAAGGCTTTATCAGCAGCTCTACCTTAGGAGGCCTCCTAAGATACAGCTGCTTTTTGTGGAGTGACCCCAGACTTGGTCCTGGTGGCAGTCAACCTCGGTTCACAGCATGGCCTCTCCCATGCACCTTTAGTTTTAGCAAAGGTGCAAACAACTGTGGATTGCTTTGTAGCTCCTACCAGATAGATACTTCTCAGCTGCCTGCGACTGACCTGGGCCTGCACAGGAATCTTTTCCTAGAGGCCCTGCAACAAATGTACTTGGAGGTTGGCTTCAGAGCAGAGCACTACCCAGTTAGCCTCACAGGTGTCAAGCAAAAAGAACCATCTCAACAGGCACCAGAGCCCACTGGGGCAAATCCTGCTTCATGAAGCAAACCCCCTGCACAGCAGCCTATAATCTGTGGACTTGGTCAAAGTCCATGGCCAGTAAGCCAGAGGGTCAATCCCTCCCATTGATGTGCCAACAGCAATCAAGTCACAATTGTAACAGTAGGGCACACATACAACACACAAAGGACACTCCTGGGGTACTTGGCTCAGGTGACCAGGAAGACTGTGTCACTAGGCCCCATAGGACCCTTACTAGATAAGGTCACCTGACAAGACTGGGAGACATAGCAGGTCTAATTAATACATAGAAACAAACACAGAGAGGCAGCCAAAATTAGGAAATAAAGAAATACGTTCCAAATAAAAGAACAGAAAAACTTTAAAAAGAAAAAAAATGTAAATAGAAGCAAGCAATTTACCAGATACAGACACATCAAAAAAGACGTATCAAGTATAATAAAAGACATAGAAACCATAAAAAAGAGACTAACTCAGAAGTGAAGAATGCAATAACTGAAATGAGGAATACACTAGAAAAAATCAACAGCAGACTAGACAAAGCCAGAGGGTTTGGCACAAAATATTCAAAGTGATGAAAAGCAAGGACCAAAAACCAAGATTATCTACCCAGCAAAGCTATCATTTAAAATTGAAAGACAGATTAAAAAGCTTCCCAGACAAGATAAAACTAAAGGAGTTCATCAAAATTAAACCAGAATAACAAGAAATCTTAGAGGTACATCTTTAAGATGAAAAAAAAAGATGAAAAATATGAATAATAAAGTGGCAATAACTACATATCTATCAATAATTACTTTCAATGTAAATAGATTAAATATTCCATTAAAAAACATGAGGTGGCTAAATGGATAAGAAAACAAGACTCTTACATATGCTGCCTACAAGAAATTTACTTCATATTTAAAGGCATATACTGACTGAAAGTAAGAGGATGGGAAAAAGATGTTTCATGAATATAGAAAGAACAACAACAAAATAAGCAATACTTATACCAGACAAAATATACTTTCAAACAAAGGCTGTAACAAGAGACAAAGAAGGATCCAGTAATCCCACTTTTGGATATTTATCTGAAGAAAACCAAAATGCTACTTTGAGGGGATGTGTGCATCCATATTCTCATTGCAGCATTGTTTACTATGGCCAACATGTGGAGGCAGCCTGGGTGTATGTCAATGGGAGAGTGAGTAAAGAGTAGGTAGTACATGTATACAATGAAATATTGCTTGATGACATAAAGGAATGGGTTCTTCCTATCTGTGGTGACATGGATGGACCTGGAGAATATTGTGCTGAGTAGAGTATATCAGATAGAGAAAGACAGATGCAATGTGTTTTCACTTATATGTGGAATCTAAAGAACAAAATGAACAAACAAACAAAACAAAAACAAACTCATAGATACAGAGAACATTTTGATGGTTGCCATATGGAGGGGGTGGGTGAAAAGGGGGAAGGGATTAAGAAGAACAAGGTGGTTGCTATAAAGTAGTATATAGTATAAGGCATAGAGTTAATAATATTGTAATAACTATGTATGTTGTCAAATGTATACTAGGTTTATCAGGGTAATACATAGAAGAGGGATTAAGGGGCAGGGCAAAAAAGGTGAAGGCATTAAGAAGTATAGATTGATAGTTACAAAATAGTCACAGGGATATAAAGTAAAGCATAGGGAATATAGTCAACAGTATAGTCATAACTATGTATAGTGCCAGGTGGATACTAGACTTGTCAGGAAGACCACTTATTAAATTATACAAATGTCTAACCACTGTGTTGTACACTTGAAATTAATATAAAATAATATTCAATGTCAACTTTAATTTAAATATTAAAAAAGGATGGAAAAGGTAAAGATGAATAAGAGACTCAAATTTTCAGGTATAAATATGTCATGGGAATGTAATATACGGCATAGTGAATATAGTCAATAATATTATGATAGCATGATACAGTGTTACACGGTCGCTAGACTTATGGTAATCATTTCTTTAGGTCTGTAAGTGTTGAATAACTACTGTGTACATCTGTAACTAATATAATATTACATGTTAACTATATTTTAATAAAAATCTTAAAAAATAAGTAAATCAATAAATGATAGCTTTTCTGGATAGAGTACTCCTGGTTGTAGGTCCTTGGTTTTCATGACTTTTAATATTTTGTGCTAATGTTTTTCTGGCCTGCAAAGTATTTGTTGAGAATTAAGCTGACAGTTTTTTGGGAGGTTCCTTTTAGGTAAGTAACTGCTTTCCTCTTGCTGCTTTTAAGATTCTGTCTTTGTCTTTTAACTTTTGTCATTTTAATTATGATGTGTCTTGGTGTGGGCCTGTTTGGGTTCATTTTGTTTGGGACTCTCTGTGCTTCCTGAGCTTGTATGTCTATTTCCTGTGCCAGGCTAGGAAAAATTTTCATCATTTTTTTTTTTCAAATAGAATTTTAATTTCTTGCTCTTTCTTTCTCCTGGTACCCCTATGATGGGAATATTAGTATGCTTGATGTTGTTCCAGAGACTCCTTACACAATCCTCATTTAAAATTGTTTTTTTGTTTTTCATGTTCTGATTGTGTTTTCATGTTCCTTATACCATTTTCATTATATTTTTTTTCCTTTTTCATGTTCTGATTGTGTTTCCTGCTACCTCATCTTCCAAATTGCTAATTAATTTCTCTACTTCATGTAATTTTACATTGATCTCCTTTAATGTATTCTTTATTGGTTATTGTATTCTTCATTTCTGACTGATTATTTTTTGTTTTCTATCTCCATTTCTTTTTTGTTTCCTATCTCTTAAAGTCCTCATTGACTTCTCTTACTCTCCCTCTAAGTCATTGAGCATTCTTATAAGCAGTGTTTTAAACTCTGCATCTGGAGATTGCTTATCTTCATTTTGTTCTTTTATGGAGTTTTGTTCTCTTCTTTCATTTGGGACATTTTCTCTTGTCTCCACATTTTGGCTACCTCCCTTTGTTTGTTTCTTTGTATTAGGTTGAGCTGTAATGTCTCCTGCTCTTACTAGAGTGGCCTTATGTGTTAGATGTCCTGAGGAGCTAAGTGGCTTACTCTCCCTGTTCATTTTAGCTTGGTGCTCCAGTTGTATCCCTTGTGTGTGTTGTATGTGCCCTTCTGTTGTAGTTGAGCTCTTTTGTTGTGTATTTTGTGGATGCAGCAAGTTAGTGCTCTGGTGTGATCTGAAGATGGCCACCAGATGTGTTGGCTTTGGGACTGCTTGGGAGGGGCTCTGTTGCAGACCAAGTTCAGCTGTCCTGTGTCCTGCCCAGGGCCACTTGGTTCGAGCTATAAAGTAATCTGCAGATGGTTGCCACTTGTGTTGGGTTTGGAGGTTCCAGGGAGAGGTCAAACTGTGAGCAGAGGCTAGCTGCTGCTAGTGTTGGGGTTGCTTTGGGAGAGGTATGGGACACATGTGGCCAGATGCTACTTGTTTGGGGTTTGTAAATCTTAAAGAGATTTTAAAAAAGTCTGCAGCATGAGCCAAGACAGGCTGTTTGTATGGAAAAAACATGGGAAGTGGCTTGGATGGGCCCATAATTTAGGTGGGGTAGGGTCTCAGGGAACACCAGGGCAGGATGAACAGTGTCAGCTAGACTGATGGAGACTCAGATATGATGTCCACCTAATTCTGCATGTTGGATAGTGGGGAGGGCTCAACATAAACCAGTGGCTTCTGCCAACATTTCTGTGTGGGAGAAAACTGACCTTCCAGCCCTTGTCCTGCAACTAGACAATTCAGTTTCTCCCTGTATTTCCCTGGTATTTTCAAACTGCTGTGCCAGTGTTGGAACTCAGGATGAGTGAGTATGTCAATGAGTAAACTTGTGCAGGGGTCCTTTAAGAGGAATGAATGGAAGTCCAGTTGCCCTTCATTTCACTCAGCCACCATCTCGCCTGGTTTTCAGAACCAGGAGTTATGGGGACTTCTCTTTCAGTCCCTGAAATCCTGGGCTGGGGTACCTGATGTGGGGCTGAGACCCCTCACTCCTCAGAGAGGACTTCTGAAACCGAGATATATTTTCCAATTTTTAACTGCCACATGTAGATGGGGGACCACCCTGTTCTCTCTTTCTGAGCCTTCAACCAGTCTTGAGGTGGCTTCTTCTAAATATCCCTAGTTACATGACTTCTGTTCAGTTAGACTTCAGTTGGTTCTCACTGATAATTGTTCTATAGTTTTGTTGTAATTTTGATATGGTCATGATAGGCCAGCACAGTGGTTATCCACTTAAACATCTTGACTGGAACTCCTGAGATGGAGAGTTTAAAAGATAGTTTTCTGAGTTTAAATAAAAATTATATGGATGGGAACCTGAGGTTTACACCTATCTTGAGATTTACACCTGAGCAAGTGAAATCACATCAAGTTAGAAATGTAATGGTTAACTTCCTAATTATTTTTATGGCATTCTCTAAGTGATATTTTAATTTTATTCCTTCAATGAGCAATAAAGTTTAATATGAATGCAAAAAATTAGTCATATATGCAGAGACTAAAAATAAATTGATAACATTACAATGATGTTTAGACATTTAAATATTAACATATAGTTGGGCTGGATTACTGAGAATTACTTAGATGAATGTAGTGATAGAAAATTTTACACCTCTTCAAAGTTGGTCCTAGAGTAAGATAGGCAAGAAGTCATAGCTGAAATAACCTATGATAGATATAGTAGGCTATAGAACAAGTACTTGCAACAGGCTGGCAAATATAACACTATTATTCAAATCTGCAAGGAAAATAGTAGCTTTTCTTTCTAGTCTTTTTCATTGTAAGCTGTAACATGAATACAAAGAAATGCACAAAATATAGCTATAGCTTAATTAATCATTTAAAGATAAAACTCTATGTAACCACCACTTAGGTTAAGAATAGAGTATTACCAACACTATACTCCTGTTGGCCTTTCCCAACAGCAATCTACTAAGTGTTCATTTTTAAATACTTGAATTTTTGTTTCTTGCTTTAAAATTTTGTACAATCAAGTTTTATAGTATATACAGGTAACCCCTGTATAACATGGTGCTTCTATACCACAGTTTGAGAATTGGGATCCCCCAGCCCCCTGTACAACATGGCATCCTAGAACATGACTTTACTCGAACATGATTTGAGAATTAGAGAAATCCCTGAACAACATGGAGTATAATAAGAGCATTCAAGAGCAAAAAATATCTGACTCAAAACTAGGGATATCCCCAAACAACATGGAACATAATAAAAGCTTCTAAGAGCAAAAGATAGCACATTAGAAAATTTTCACTTGAGTGTGGATGTGGTATTAAATTTGCAGAATTTTAAAATTAGAATTTTAAATCCATTTTGTTCATGGAGTATTGAGTACATACATTTTAAAACTGTGTTTTTCTTTTTACTACATAATACATATGTGAAAATTACTTTAATAATGATATTTCTCTTACTTATAAAAATATAATGGTATGTTTTTTAAAATTTATTTTTATTGTTAGACTTATTGGCATGACATCTGTTAGGAAGGATTACATAGGTTTCAGGCATATAATTCTACAGTGCTGTGTCAACTTGTTGTATAATAAGTTCACCACCTAATGCAACTTCTCTTTCCATTACCATATATTTAGCTCCCCCTCCCTCCTCTCCCACTCCTCTTCCTTCTCCCCTCCATTCCCCACTCATCCCCAAATAAACATTAAACTATTGATTGTTTCCATGGGTTATTTGTTTGTTTGTTCATATCTTTTTTCTTTGTTGCTTTTCAGTTTTATATTCCGCATATGAGTGAAGTCATACAGTTCTTTGTTTTTTCTGTCTGGCTTATTTCGCTAAGCATGATGATCTCCAGGTCCATCCATAATAGTATGTTTTTTAAAAATTTTTAGGACATAACCCCCTTTTTTTTGTACTAGTTCTTTGTTTCATATAACACGGATTTGCATTACACAGCATTCTTAGGAACCTAACAGCCATGTTATACAGGGGTTACCTATAGTCCTTTGATGTGGCTTATATTCAAAGTGATGTTTGTTTGGTTTGGTTCACCCATGTTTCTTGAGATTGCAGCTCACTCATTTTCACTGCAATAGAGTATGCTGTAACAAGGATGCAGAGTTTATGTACTGATTGGCATTTGGGTTATTTCCAGTTTGGGGCTTTTACAAATAATGCTGTTACAGACATTCTTGTACGTGTACTGTGATGCGCAAATGTACACATTTGTATTGGGTGTATACCTAAGAGGTGATATCATTGGGTGTGTGAATCTTCAATTTTAGTTGATAATAGAACATTAATTTTCAAATTGGTTACATCAATCTGAAATCTGTAGGAGGCTTCCTTTGATTTTACATCCTGGCCAAAACTTTGTATTGTCAACCTTTTCCATTTTAGCCTCTTCTGGTGGATGTGTAGTTATATCTTATTGTGGTTTTTTCGTTTTTACTAATTTAATGAGACTGAGTACATTTTTATATGCTTATTGGCCATTCAGATTTTTTTTTTTGTAAATAGCCTATTAAAACTCTTACCCATTAAGCAATTGATTTATAGTAAATGTTTTATACATTCCCATCTGCCAGTCTTTTGTTAGTTTTTTGTATTGTCAAAGTATTCTCCCACTTCATGATTTACTTTTAATTTTCTTAATGGTATATTTTGATAAACAAAAGTTTTAATTTTAATGTGATCCAATTTTTCATTTTATTCCTTTATAATCTGTGACTTTTCTGTTCAATTTACTAATATTTTCCTAACATGAATTAAGAACATAGTCTTTAATGTTTTGTTCTAGCCTAGAACTTCCCAAGAGAAATAGAAGAGTTACATGTGCAACTTAAAAGATTTCACATTTGAAAAAGTAAAAGAAATCAGGTAAATTTAATTTTAATGGCATATTTTATTTTACACAAGATGACCTAAATATAATTTCAAGAATATATAAACAATATAAAAATATCAATGAGATATTTTAGATTCTAAAAATCATACCGAGTCTGGTGTATATTTTACAGTTATAGCATATCTCAATTTATAGTAGTCAATTTCAAAATTTCAAGTGTTTGATAGCCACATGTGGGCTAGTGGTTATCATCTTGGGCAGCACGTTTTGTTTGCCATCTGGACTTGATATTTATGTATGGACCAGCATAGGGACCATAGTCTCTGGAGGAGTCATATTGCCTACCCACAGTGTGATTCCATGACAGCACAACAGGCCCTTAACTCAGCTCTTTCCCATAGGCTTGCAGTAACTTTGAGGTCCTTTCTTTATCACCTGGTGGCCAAGGGAGGTTAAGTAATGCTTACACCAGCCCTCTCTCTGTCTGTTTATGCATATCACTAATATCATTTTGATGGAGTATCTTGCAATGTTGTAGGTTTATCCTGTGTTCTAGTCACCTCCTAGAGTTCCAAACAGGGCACACCATATAAGATTCCTTAACTTTTCGGATATACTTCCTCCTTGGAATTTTGTACCAGGTGTATATGTCTGATGCTTTCCTCTACCTCGTGTTATTGTGCTTAGCTTTATTGTGTGTCACAGATGTTGTGCTTTTTACAAAGTGATGGTAAGATGCTCTACCAGCTAATCGATTATGCCTTGCTTTTTTGTGATATTTGCTTTACTACATGGTCTGGAACAGAACCTACAATGTCTCTGAGGTATGCTTGTACTTGCTTTATTACAGTGGTCTGGAACCAAACCTGCAATATTTCTGAGGTATGCCTGTATTTATTTTTGCCTTTTCTCTGCAGTCCGCAGGCCTCAATGGACAGGATTTTCTGCTTTCTGTGTGGTAGGGACAATTCTTATATTACAGCCTGAGTTACCTTTTCTCAAGGCTCAGAGACAGAGGTCTGTCTCTTGATATGTTAATTGAAGCTTAAAGAATTTATAAAATGTTTCTCTTTAAACCTAGGTTAGCTTTCAAAACCATTCTCATGTTAGCAATTTAAAAAACCTAATTTGACAGTCAAAGCTGAGTGGTGCCTTTATTGTTCTAGCTGATATTAGTCTTTTCTTGGTCAGTGAGTCATGGGACAGTATGATTTACAGGATGTGAAAGCACATCTGGAAGTATTTTAAAAATTTTATTCCCATTATACTACTAAAAAAGAGAAAAGAGAAAGAAAAATTTTATTTTCCACACATGAGTGCTGTCAGTCCCTAAAGGGTTAAAGCCAAGCCTGTTGTAAAGAATTACAGGGAGGCCTGCTGTAAAGGGTTAAAGCCAGGCTCATCACCCAGGCTTGACCTTGGCATAATCAGTCCATGTCTGGGGTTGAGGAATTCCTGGGGATTGGCATTTACTGCACATGTATTGGCTTATGTAACCATGAAAACCCAAACAACTGCTATTGGGTAGATGTGGCAAGATGCCACTTTTGTTTGAATACGTGTATATATAGTCCCAGGTGAGCAATAAAGGGGCTTGCTCACTGGCTTGTTTATGGTCCCTGCATGTTGGCTCCACACATATTTTTTCAACTGGTGTACCACCGCTGAAACCTGCCCTGCTTAAAAACTTTGGCAATGACAAGTGCCAAATGAGTAAAGGTGAAAACTAAAAGGGAAGTCTGGAAACAGAACTGAGAATCTGTCATTTAAGCAAGGACACCTGCATGGGAATTCATTTTTCTACATGCAAACAGCTGCAGGGTTTAAAGTTCCAAATGGAATGGAAATCACCTCTGCAAGTAGGTAGGTGGTGCTGATCTGATAGTAGCAAAGGAAAATACCCATGATGCATAGGTATTAAACAATAGCACATGGTTTGTGATCTGTTAAGAAATCTTGTAATGTTAAACATGGTAAGTGTAACAAATCATGTTTGTTGTAAATCTTTAGAAAATACAGATAAAATAATGAAATAAAAATATATAAATGATCAAAGGAATGACTGTGGGAGAACTGAAGGAAATAGAGACTAGCTCATTAACAACAACAAAAAAAGTGGCGAACTACTCAAGTGGAGCACGACAATTCTTCTATACTGTGATTTGGGATCTTGAAAGATTTTACCCTGGAGTAAGAGAGAAAGGGAAATAGATTGGTACTTGCAGGGATGATAGCTCAGATCTGAATAATCTCTGGTTTGGTTTAATGTGATATTGGATTACTAGGTTCTTCAACAATATGCTGCAAGTAAAACTAAATTTTTCAGAAAAAATGTACCCATTGTGTTAATTCTTTCCTACAGTTTTCCCTTTAAAATATATATTTAAAAATTCTGTTTATAGTCTTTTAAATGCTACCTTCTTCAACAATTAATTGTAGTAAATGTAAATTGTCTTTAGTGAAAAAAGTATCCATTGTGTCAATTTTTTTCTACAATCTTCCTTTTAAAATATATAAAACATTTCTGTTGATTTACAACCTTTCCAACACTTTAATATTATCAGTTCTTAATTTTTTCTTATTTAGTGGATTTAAAATTATCTCATTGATCTTTTAATTTACATTTTTTTATGATTAAAGGTCAGCATCTTTCTACTTGTTTTTACTTATTTGTATTATAGTTCCTCTTTTGTAAAATGCTTGTTCATGTTTTCTATTTGACTTTCTTTTTCTTGTTGAGTTGTAGAGGTTCTTTATACTATATATTAATTCTTTGTCAGGTGTGTACAAGGTCTGACAATTAAGTTTAGAAACATGCCACTGTGCACTTATGTTAACAGCACTGCACAAACAACTCAGTAAGGTTTCATAATCTTGGTATATCTCTGTCTCATAGCTGTGTTTCTGTCAATGTGTGGCCGTGTCTTGCTGAGTGCTGTTCATTACGGTTGTTGTGTGCATTTGTGTACTGTTGTGAGAATGTAGGAGCTTGAATTAGAGCAACAAACAAACATTAAATTTCTTGTTAAACTTGGCAAGAGTGGAAGTGAAATCTGAGGCATGTTAGTCCAAGTTTTTGGGGATAATGCCGTGAAGAAAATGGCAGTGTGCAAATGGATTAAACATTTGTCTGAGGGGAGATAAAGCATTACTGCTGAAGAGAGGTGAAGGTGGCTAATAACAAGCAGAACTGATGAAAACATTGCAGAAATTCATTGAATTGTATGTCAAAACCATTGACTGGTGTGAGAAGCATAGCAGACCAAATAAACATCAATAGAGAAACAGTTAGGAAAACCCTAACTGAAAATCTTGGCATGAGAAAGGTGTGTGCAAAAACGGTCCTGAAGGAACTAACCAATGAACAAAAACAAAGGAGAGTTGAAGTATGCAAAGACCTTTTGGAGAGGCAAGACGATGTTTTGGGCTATGTTATCCCTGGTGATGAAACATGGGTGTACCAACATAACCCTGAAACAGTGTCAAAGTGTACAATGGAAGCCAGCCAATTCTCCATGACCAAAAATGTTTCATTAGTCCAAATCAAGAGTCAAAACGATATTGCTAAACTTTTCTGGTATCAGAAGGATTGTTCATCATGAATTTGTACCAACTGCACAAACAGTCAACCAAGTTTACTATTTGGAAGTACTGAAAAGGCTGTGTGAAAAAGTTAGATGAAAAGGACCTGAATGTTTCATTGGCAATGCATGGATCTTGCATTATGACAATGAACCAGCTCACATGACACTGTCTGTGAGGGAGTTTTTAGCCAGTAAAGAAATTACTGTAGTACAACACCCTCCCTACTCACCTGATCCTGTGGCCCCCAGTGACTTATTTCTTTACCTGAAGGTAAAGGAAACATTGAAAGGATGACATTTTGATGATATTCAGGACAACAAAAGTAATATGATGACAGCACCAGAAAAAGAGTTCCAAAATGGTTTTGAAGGATGGACTGGGCACTGGTGTTCATAGTGATATTCAACAATGAAGTATGTAACACTTTTCTAGGATGAGTTTATGAATTAATTGTCAGACCTCATATGTCGCAAATATTTTCTCCCACTTGGCAATTTGCTTTTATCTTTAATTGGTTTCTTTGGATGAATTAAAAATTTAAATTATATCATAGATATATTTGTATTTCTGTTATGATGAATACCTTTTCTATCCACTTAAAGAAATTCTTTCCTATCCTCAAGTGACTACGATATTCTTTATAATTTTCCTTAAGGATCTTAAAGAAACAGCGATGAACATTTTAAAAAATTAATTTAAAGGGAATGCTTCATAATTTTGTAACTTTATCAAGTTAAGAATGTTTTCCCCCAGTTTTCCTAGTTTTCTTTTTAATGATAAGTAGATATTGAATTTTACTAAATGTCTTCTGCATTTACTTGAAACAGTCTTATTTTTTCTTATTAATCTGTTTTCTGCTAGATATAATCTGCTCTTTAACCTAACCATTCAGTTTTTAATTTCCACTATAATATATTTTTATTTCTAAGAGTTCTATTTGGCTACTTTTGTAAACCTATCCAATCATTTTGACAATCTCTTATCGATAGCTTATTTTCATAATTTCATCTTTTATTTCTTCAAATATTTCATGCAGTTGTTTATATTTGGTGTAGTGTAATCTCAAATTTTTCTTTGCATGTTCGAATCAAATGTTTACCATTTCCCTCTCCCTGATGCTTAATTTATTGTGTAGTTGTTGATTTTTTATTGTTAGTTCATATTTGTTTGATTTCATTTATGGAAATATTAAGAGCTTGAAGTGGTAATCTTTTCTTCTGGCAAATATTTTATTAATGTATTACTTCTACAGGGAGTTGGGGGATTCTACATAATTAGTAGCACTTTAACTACTTAAGAAGGTTTCAGAACTAAGTCTTGAAGATTCAGTTTCATTTTCTTACTGAATTATTCTCATATTTGCAGAAGTATTGTTAGGTATTGCCTGCTGAAAAGTACTGACTTTCCATTCTCCTTAAAGCTCATCATTCTCAGCTATGAATCATGTATGTGTGCACACATTGTGTTTGGTGTGTATGTATGCATATGTATGAGAGAGGATGAGAAAATCCATCCTTGGTGATTTCACTTAGTTTCTATAAACCTAGAAATGCATTTAAGAATATTAAATACATTTAAAATATTAAGTGCATTAAAAAGGACCTAGTAGTTTTGCAATTGAAGGGTCTTCTGAAGTATTAATAGCTAGTCTGTAATGCTGCCAGAAGTAGATATCTCCTGCTTGTTTTTTTTCTTTCTACTTTCTATTAACATGAACTTTCTGCTTTACTTAAATTGACCTCTGTATTATCCTATAAATATGTTTGCAGTTTTTAAAAAAACATTATTTTTTCAGAGCACTTTTAGGTTTACAACAAAATGGGGAAAGAGGTACAGTTATTTTCCATAACCTATGGCCCCACATATGCATAGCCTTTTGCATTATCAACATCACTCATCAGAATGGCACATTTTCTTTACCAAGGATGAACTTACATCGATCGACTCATCATTATGCCCAAAGTTCATAGTTCACTTTAGGATTTCCTGTTGGTACTGTATGTTGTTTTGGTTTAGACAAATGTATAATGACATATAGCCATCACTATAAAATCATACAGAGTATTTTCACTGACCTAAAAATCCCCTGTGCCCTGCCTATTCATCTCTCTCCTCCTGTGCATCTATCCCTGGCAACCATTGATCTTTTTACTGTTTCCATAGTTTTACCTTTTTCAGAATGTCATATAGTTGGAGTCATCATGTAAGTAGCCTTTTGGCTCCTTTCACTTAGTAATACATATTATAAGTTTCTGCCAGGTCTTTTCATTCTTGATAGCTTTTTTCTTTTTTTTCATGGAATAACATTCCATTGTTTTGATGTACCACAGTTTGTTTATCCATTCACCTACTGAAAGACACCTTGGTTACTTCTAAGTTTTGGCAATTATAAATAAAGCTGCTATAAACATCTGTGTGCAGGTTTTTTGTGTAGACGTAAGTTTTTAACTCCTTTGGGTAGATACCAAGGAGCATGGTCACTGAATTGTATGCTAAGGGTATGTTTAGTGTTGTAAGAAACCACCAAACTTTCTTCCGAAGTGGCTGTACCATTTTGCATTCTCACCAGTTGCTCCACATCCTCCTTAGCATTTGGTGTTATCAGTGCTCCAGATTTTGGATATTCTAACAGGTGTCCAGAGGTATCTTAAAGTTGTTTTAATTTGCATTTCTCTGATGATATATGCTGAGGAGCATCTTTTCATATGCTCATTTGATATTTGTATGTTTTCTTTGATAATGTGTCAAGATCTTTCGCTCATTTTAAAATCAGATTGTTTTCTTATTGCTGAGTTTTAAGAGTTCTTTTAATGTTTTTGATAATAGTTCTTTATCAGATATGTGTTTTGCAATTACTTTCTCCCATTCTGTGGCTTGTCTCCTAATTTTCTTGATATTGTCTTTCACAGAACCAAAGTTTCTAATTTTAATGAAGTCCAGCTTGTCAATTATTTTTTTCATGGATCATTTTCTTAGTATTGTGTATGAAAATATCACCATACTCAAGGTCATCTAGATTTCCCACTACATTAACTTCTAAGGGTTTTATAGTTTTATGTCTTATATTTAGGTTTATAATCCATTTTGAGTTAATTTTTTGAAGGGTGTATCTTCCTTTCTTCACACTCTTACTCACACACTCTTAGATTCCCACCATCACTTTGTCTTCGTGAAATCCTCTTTTACCTTTTTGATTTATCTGTAGGTTGTCTACTTCCATAAAGACCTTTCTGACAATTCTGGCATAGAAGTTCCCCTCGCACCCCCGAACTTTCTTAGTCCTTATCTCTATACTCTTATGCCATGTATTTTGATTCCTACTAGCTATTTTTTTTTCGTAAATATTTTAGCCTCCTAAGTAGATAGTAAGGGCCTAGAAGGTAGGTTCAATTTGACTATATAAATGTTTCCACCATTCCAGAAATGGTCAGTTACCTCCTCTTTTCTAGGCTAGCTAAATTTCTTCACTTCCTGGTAATTCTAACAATTTAGCAACTTAATTTTCACAAGGAGGTAAGGAAAAGAATATCTTAACAGGCTGGGTTTTTGTTGAGTGCTTTTAATACAGAAAATATTTTGCCAGGTATTGTTAGGACTAAGAAGGGTGAATAAATGTGGTGTCTGTCCTTCAGGAACTTGTAATCTAGGAGAAGACTGCATTTACTATGAATGTAAAACTGTTTTTAGTTGTAGCAGCAAGATAACAGTATTGATTGGGATTGTATATAAATAAGAAAAAAACTTATGGATGCTTGGTCTAAAGGCCCGGTATTGTGATGACTGCATGCAAATGTAAGAGTAGAAATGGAAATGTGTGCAAATACTAGTTTTTATGTGTCTTATTTTATGGATTACTTCTAAAATAATTAGTAATGTTAAAATAACAAGTAATATCAATTACATTTTGTATAACATTTCTTTTTTTTTTAAAGTGGTGAAACAAAGTGATAGTTTATTGAGGAGAAAGTACATTCCAAAGAGGTAGAAGCAGGTGTATAACATTTCATAGAAATAAAAGGATTTATAAGAATTTTTCAAACATAGTCAGTGTCTTCTGGAGGCAAAGAGAATAGATCGCCTACTTTGGATTTGTTAACTGAGAAAAGGAATATTGTCGTGTGACATCAAGATAGTTTTACTTGATGATTGCTTCAGGGGACACCTATTAAATAGGCTTTTTGGAATGGGAAGATGGAGATAAAGAAATGAAAGGTGGAGATAACTGCATAAATGAGTAAGATACTAAGAGCTTGTGCAAATAATTTTATTTTTAATCTAAATTTTTAAAAATAAGGGTTATTAGCTATTTATAAGGAAATAAAATCTGATAATTTGCTGAAAAAAACAGGACAAAACAACTAGAATATTATCATCTGAAGAAATCTTGCCAGATAGCCTTTTGATTAAGTATGGAGTGGTAGAATAAAGAAACTACTCGTTAAGTCAGTTTTAATGTGGGACTTTTACCCATTGATCAAACTAAATACTTTCTTTATTCTATCTAAGAATATAAAGCACCAATAACAGCAATATTATATTGAAATTATGGGTACATAAAAACAAAAATGAGAAATAAGATTTAAGTATTATTTTTGGATAAAAAGAAAAGAAGGCTAATAATTTTAAATGTAAACAGAATATGCTTATTCAAGAAGACATATCACTTCAGGTTTCTAATTCATATCCATGTTTGGGGAATGAGCTAGTATAATAACATTGCTAAAAACAAAGTTCAACTGAGTAAATTTGAAAGATTGTATTGGCTTTGTTCAATGATTCATGAATGGGGCAGGATTTCATTTAGCAAATAGAAAGGTGCTTGGGAGAGCTGTATCAAATGAAAACGCTTTTATAGACACAGGGGAGCAGATCAAAGAATTTATACTAACAAAGAGCTGATTGTTTGTGGCAAAGTTGCCTTTCTTTAGGGGATAGTAGGGGCCCATCAGGCAGATTCCCTCACTAGTGCTCACCAGTTAATTCCAGATTTACTAGTTTAAGACTTCCTTCCTGGAGGAGGCTGAAACTGTAATTAAGTTAGGTATTAAGTCTCAGTTTAATGACGTGAGGCTTAGCAGAAGTGACTCAATTTTGGGACCTATTATCTCTCTCTCTCTCTCTTTTTTTAACAATGCTCTTAACCATAGTGCAGCTATGGCCCATTACACTGCATACTCTGTTTTAATGAGAATAATTTCTGTTTTTGCTTAGTCTTGTGTCTTCAGTGTCTAGTGGAATGGTTGACATGTAGGAGGTCCTTAATCAAATATTGTTGAAAGAATAAATGTTGAGTTATATGTGATTTGGCTTGAAGCAAGGGATTAGACCAAATTTTAAAGACTCACACTTTACTAATGGGAAAACAAGGGTATCTCTCAGTATACGTTCAATTTTAATTTATTCACAAATTCAATAGCCTATGTTCTTGATTTTGATGTCCATATCACACTATATTACTATAATATATTACTATAATATATTACTGTATTTCCTATGCTGTACTTTACATTCTGTGACTATATATATTTGAATTATAATTGACATTTAATGTTATTTTGTATTAGTTTCAGGTGTATACCACCGTGGTTAGGCATGTATATAATTTCTGAAGTGCTCCCCGCTAATAAGTTTAGTGCCCATTTGACAACATACATGGTTTTTACATTATTGACTATGTTTCACATATTACATTTCACATCCCCATGACTGTTTTGTGATTACCAATTTGTACTTCCTAATCCCTTCACCTTTGTCATTCATCCCCCCACCCTCCCTCCCATCTAGCAACCGTCGGTTCTTTGTATCTATGAGTCTATTTTTTTTTCTGTTAGATTCCACATATAAATGAGATCATACGGTACCTGTTTTTCTCAGTCTGACTTACTTTGCTTAGCATAACTTCTACATCCATCCATATTGTTGCAAAATGGTAAGTGCCCCTTTTTATGACTGAGTAATACTCCATTGTGTAAATGTACCACAATTTCTTTATCTAATCATCTATTGATGGGCATTTTGGTTGTTTCTGTATCTTGGCTATTGTGAATAATGCTGCAATAAACATAGGGTGCTTATATTTTTTCAAATTAGTGTTTTGGATTTCTTTTGATAAATACCCAGGAGTGGAATTGCTGGATCATAAGGTAGTTCCATTTTTAAGGAACCTCCATACTGCTTTTCAGAATGGTTGCACCAATTTGCAGTTATACCAACCATGCATAAGGGTCCCTTTTCTCCACATCCTCACTGACACCTGTTGTTCGATTTATTGATAATAGCCATTCTAACAGGAGTGATTTTAATTTGTTTTTAATTTGCATTACTCTGATGACTAGTGACATTTAGCATCTTTTCATATTTCTATTGGCCATCTATATGTCCTCTTAGGATAAATGTCTATTCAGGTCCTCTGCCCATTTTTTCATTGGATCATTTGTTTTTTGGTGTTGAGTTGCATAAGTTTTTTATACATTTTGGATATTAAGCCTTTATCAGTTGCATTGTTGGCAACTATCTTCTCCCATTCAGAAGGATGTCTTTTTGTTTTGTTGATGGGTTTCTTTTGCTGTGAAAAAACTTGTTAGTTTGTTGTATTCCCATTTGTTTATTTTTTTCTTTTGTTTTCCTTGCCCAAGGAAATATATCATTACAAAAACTCCTAAGGGCAACATCTGAGAGGTTACTTCCTATATTTTCTTCTAGAAGCTTTGTGGTTTTGGCTTTACATTTAAGTCTTTGAGTTTATTCTTGTAATGGTGTAAGAAGGCAGTCCAATTTCATTTTTTTTTTATTTATGTATCTGTTCAGTTTGCCCAGCACCATTTGTTGAATAGACTGTTTTTACCCCAGTGTAATTTCTTGCCTCCTTCATCATAGATTAATTGGCTATATAGACATGGATTTTTTTCTGAGCTTTCTGTTCTGTTCCATTGATTTACATGTCTACTTTTATGCCAGTACCATGTTGTTTTGATAATCATGGCCTTGTAGTATGATTGAATATCTGGTAGTGTCATTTCTCCAATGTTTTTCTTCTTTTCAAGATTGCCATGGCTCTTCTAGTTATTTTATGGTTTCATATAAATTTTTAGATTTTATTTTAGCTTTGTGAAAAATGCCATTGGTATTTTGATAGGGATTGCATTAAATCTATAGATTACTTTGGGTAGTATGGCCATTTTAACTATATTAATTCTTCCTATTCGTGAGCATGCTATATGTTTCCATTTTTTGTATTGTCTTTAATTTCTCTCTTCACTGTCTTATAATTTTCTGAGTACAGGTCTCTTACTTCCTTCGTTAAATCCTAGGGTATTTTTTTTTATGTAATTGTAAATGGGATTGTTTTCTTAATTTTTTCTTCTGCTATTAGTAGCTTGTTATTGGTGTATAGGAATTAAACCAATTTCTGAATATTAGTTTTGTATCAAGCTACTTTAGTAAATTCATTTATCAGTTCCAATAATTTTGGAGTGGAATCTTTGCAGTTATCTCTATATAGTATTATGGCATTTGCAAATAATAACAATTTGACTTCATCCACTTAAAAAATTTATTGGGGTAACATTGATTAGTAAAAATTACATAGGTTCCAGGTGTACAATTCTACATTACGTCTTCTATATGTTGTATTATGTGTTCACCACCCAGAATTTGTTCTTTTTCCATCACCATATATTTGTGTCTCTGTCTCTTCTCCTCACCCTTCTCCTCCATTACCCTCAGGTAACTACTAAATAGTCCATGAGTTTTGTTTCTTTGTTGCTTTTGATTTTATGTTAACAATCAAACTAAATTTCTCCATCCCTTTCCCTTATTTTACCCACTCTCCCATCCCTTCTCCCATCTTAAAGCTGTCCTTCTAACATTCTTTGTAAAACTGGTTTGATGGTGATAAAGTTCTTAGCTTTTTTTTTTTTTTTTTTTTTTTTTTTTTTTTTTTTTTTTTTTTTTTTTTTTTTTTTTTTTTTATCTGAGAAGCTCTTTATCTGTATTTCAATTTTGAATGCTAGCCTTGCTGGATACATTATTCTTGGTTGTAGATCCTTGGTTTTCATCACATTGTGTTTCAGTGTATTCCTGTTTGGGATTATTTTGTTTGGGATTCTCTGTGCATCCTGGACTTGAATGTCTATTTCCTTCACCAGGTTAGGAGAAGTTTCAGTCATTATTTCTTCAAATAATTTCTTGATTTCTTGCTTTCCCTCTGTCCCTGGTACACCTATTATTCTGATATTTTTATGTCTCTTATAATCCCAGAGGAATCTCAGTGAAATTTCATTTTTTTGGATATGCTTTTCTGATTGTTCTGACTGGGTGTTTTTTGCTGGCTTTTCCTGCAAATCACTGCTTTGCACTTCTATTTTAGCTAGGTTAGTGACTTATTTCATTCTTCATTTCAGTTAATGTAATCATTATCTCTCTCTGGTCCTTTATAATAGTTTGTAAAACTTCTTTAATGCTTGCTATCTCTCTGTTGAAATAATCATTCAGTTTCTTAAGCATTTTTATAATTGTTGCTTTGAGCTCTGTTTCTGATGAGTCATCTATCCCCATCTCTTTATTTGAACTGCCTTTCTCTGGCTTCTCATTTTGGCAGGTTCTCTGGACCCTCGCTGTTACAGTTTCTTTAGCGTTCACTGCTGATACTGTGTGGGCAGAGGTCTGTGGGGTGGGTATTTGTGGCTTTGTTTTCTTTCTATGGCTCTGGGGGTCATGCAGGCAGTTTGGGTGCGATTGCATCTTTCTGTGCTTGGTTTGTCCTACACATAGATTCTGCTCTGAGCCTTGGGGTCAACTGTCCTGAATATTGGTCTTTCAGATTGTGCTGGCTGTGAGCCAAGAAATGCACACATGCAACTCCCTCTCTCCTCCTTCCCAGTCAGAGAGTTTGTGTTATAGCTCCTCACTGCCCAGTCACTTTCTCTACTCTGGGAACCAAAGTGAAACCCAGCCACTGGATTTTCTGGAGTGGTTTGTACCTCCTGGGGTCAAAGTGAGGTGATTGCAGTGTCTCACGCCCCTGCCTCTGGGCCTCCTTTGTTGTGTAGAGGATCCTTGGTTGAGGTATAGGTGTTTTATTAGTTGTTATCTCCAGAGTAGTTTTTCAGAAGTTGCCATTTTGTTGCCCCTCCACTTCTTTCTTTTCTATTTAGATGGCTTTTATTTCTCTTTCTTATCTGATTGCTGTGGCTAGGAGTTTCCGTACTATGTTGAATGATAGTGGTGACAATGGGCTTTCTTGTTGTGTTCTTGATCTTAAGAGGAATATTTTAGCTTTTCCACATTGAGTATAATATTAGCTGTGGGTTTGTCATACATAGCCTTTATTATATTGAGATATGTTCCCTCTAGTCCTACTTTGCTGAGAGTTGTTATCATAAACTGCTGCTGAATTTTATCATATGCTTTTTCTGTATTTATTAATATGACCATATGAATTTTATTTTTAACTTTGTTAATGTGGTATATCATGTTAATTGATTTATGTATATTGAACTAACCTTGCATCCCAGCAATGACTTTCACTTGATCATGGTGTATGATATTTTTAATGTATTGCTGAATTTGACTTGCTAATATTTTGTTGAGAATTTTTATATCTGTGTTCATTAGGGATACTGGCCTATAGTGTTCTCTTTTTTGTAATGTCTTTGGTTTTGGAATCAGAGTAATGGTGGCCCTTGTAAAGTGAGCTTGGGAAGCTTCCCGCTTCTAGAATTTTTTGGAATAGCTTGAGAATAGTTGTTAATTTCTTTTTTGAATGTTTGGTTAAAATTCACCAATAAAATGATCTTGTTCAGGATTTTTGTTTGTTGGAAGCGTGTTGATTACTGATTCAGTTTTGTTATTAGTAATTGGTTTGTTTCTGTTTCTTCTTGATTAAGCCTTGGAAGAGTGTATGTTTTTAGGAATTTATTAATTTCTTCCATATTGTCAAATTTATTGACATATAGTTGTTTAAAGTATTTTCTTATAAATTTTTTTATTTCTGTGGTTTCTGTTGTCACTTCTCTTTCATTTTTGATTTGATTTATTTGGGTCCTCTCTCTCTCTCTCTCTCTCTCTTTGATGAGTCTGGTTAAAGGTTTATTGATTTTGTTTATCTCTTCAAAGATCTAGCTCTTGGTTTCATTGATCTTTTGTAGGTTTTTTATTCTCAATTTTATTTATTTTCACTCTTTTATTATTTCCTTTTTTGTACTCACTTTGCGATGCATCTGCTGTTCTTTTTCCAGTTCCCTTAAGTGTAAGGTTAAACTACTTGTTTGGCATTTTTCTGGTTTCTTTAGATAATGCTGCATTGCTATGAATTTTCTTTGTAGGACTGCTTTCACTATGTCCTATAGATTTTGGGTCATGATGTTATCATTTTATTTGAGTCAAGGTATCTTTTGATTTCTTCCATGTTGTTGTTGTTGACTCATTCATTGTTTAGTAGCACATTATTTAGCCTCCATGTGTTTGTGTATGTCTCAATCTTTTACTTGTAATTAATTTCTAGTTTCATATCATTGTGGTCAGAGAAGATACTCGATAATAATTTTAATCTTCTTAAATTTATTGAGGCTTGTTTTGTGGCCTAACATATGGTCTATCTCGGGAAATGTTCCATGTGAGGTTTAAAAGAATGTACATTCTGCTGCTTTGGGATTAAATGCTCTAAAAATACCAATTAAATCCATCTGGTTTAGTGTGTCATTTAAGGCCACTATTTCCACATTGATTTTCTGTCTAGAAGATCTGTCCATTGATGTCAGTGGGGTCTTAAAGTCTCCTACTATGATTGTGTTACTGTTGATCTCTTTCTTTATGTCAGTCAATATTTGCTTTATGTATTTAGGTGCTCCTATGTTGGGTGTATAAATGTTTACAAGAGTGGTGTCCTCCTGTTGGATTGATCCCTTTATTATTATGTAATGTCCTTCTTTGTCTCCCGTTATAGTCTTCATTTTAAAGTCTATTTTGTTCAATATAAACATTGCTACCCCAATTTTTTTTCCATTCTCATTTGTGTGTAATATTCTTTTCTCTCTTTACTTTCAGTCTATTTGTGTCTTTCTATGTGAGCTGGGTCTCTTGTAGACAGCATATGCATGAGTCTTGTTTGCTCATTCATTTAGCTACCCTTTATCTTTAGATTGGAGCATTCAATCCATTTACATTTAAAGTGATTATTGATAGATACATAGGTATTGCCATGTTATTTATATTTTTTATCTTCCCTTTTAACTTCATTGTCTCCTTAAATAGGTTCTTTTAACATTTCTTGTAACACTGGTTTGTTTGAATTCCTTTAGCTTTTTCTTGTCTGGAAAGCTGCTTATCTCCCCTTTAATTTTAAATAATAGCCTTGCTGGGTAGAGTAGTCTTGGTTGTAGACCCTTGTTTTTCATTACTTTGAGTATTTTCTGCCACTCCCTTTGGGTCTGCAAAGTTTCTGTTGAGAAATTCATTGATAGTCTTATGGGAGCTTTCTTATAAGTAACTAGTTGTCTTTCTCTTACTGTTTTTAGGATTTTCTCTTTGATTTTAACCTTTGTCATTTTAATTACAATGTGTCTTGGTGTGGAACTATGTTGGTTCATTTTGATTGGGAATCTCTGCATTTCCTGGGCTTGTATGTCTATTTTCTTCACCAGGTTAGGGTGTTTTTAGTAATTATTTGTCAAATAGGTTCTTGATTTTTTTGTTTCCTCTCTTCTTCTTGTGGTACTTCAATTTTAGTATATGTGCTGCCGAAGCGAGCACTGTGGTACTTCAATGATGCAAATTTTGTTATACTTGATATTGCCCCATAGGTCCCTTATACTACCTTTCTTAAAAAATTTTTTTGTCTGATTGAGTGTTTTTTGCTACATTGTTTTTTAAATCACTGATTTGATCCTGTGCTTTATCTAATCTGCTATTGATTTCTGTGTTCTTCATTTTAGTTATTAGATTCTTTATTTCTGACTGGTTCTTTTTATGGTTTCTATGTTCTTCTTTATGCTTACTATATCTTTGTTGAAATTCTCACTAAGTTCCTTAAGTATTCTTATAACCAGTGTTTTAAATTCTATCTTTGGTAGGTTGGTTTCCTCCATTTCACTTAGTTCTATTTCTGGATGTTTCTCCTTTTCTTTTATTTGGGACACGTTTCTTTGTTTCCTCATTCTGACTTCCTTTCTGTGTTTGCTTTCTAGTAGTCAGTGGATCTCTTATGTCTTTCAATCTTTGCTAGGTGGTCTTGTGTGGTATGTGTCATATGTAGTCTGATGGTGCCATTTCTCTGGTCTCCTGTTTGCATGTTCCAGGAATGTTCCTTGCATGTACTGTATTTATTCTTCTGTTGTAGTTGAGCCTTGGTTGCTTTTGGCACATCAGTGTGTGGGATTGAGTCCCATGCTGACTGATTGTGAGGATTAGCTATGCTCACAGTGTATGAGCTGCTGTGTGTAGGCTGACCACTCAGAGAGGGATTCACCTCAGTGGGCTCTTGTACCTGTTGAGACCACCCTTTTTGGTGTGCTACTGTGGGGCTAACCAGGTAGTGCTCTGGTATGGTTTGACACTGGCCTCTTAGTGTTTTTTTGTTATATGTCTTAAGAGGGGCTTCCATGCAGGCCAATTTCAGCCTTGTCTATGATAAGTTTGTGATACCCTGGTAGGAGCAGCAAAGCTATATGTGTTTGACTTCTCCTTGTGCTGGACCTGGAGGTATATGGGGGTGGCCTCAATATTCACTGGGGCCAGCTACCACCAGTATTGCACCTGAGGCAGCTTAGGCTGCTTTGGTTAAGGAGGCAAAGAATAGCTCTAGAAAGATTTTCATTTTAGATGATAAAAATAAAAATAATTTACTTTTTAGAGCTATAAACATAAATCTCTAGAATGAGTACTTTACTAATGGTTTTTAATACCTGAGAATTAACTGAATTACATACATTTCTCAATGGAATTCAAATACAAATGTAAAGTATAAGAAATCACCAACTTCTGAATGTCTGTGGTCACAGAATAAAATTTTGTGATAGTTGTTTGGCACTTGGAATGCCTATGTCTGCAGATAACAGAATATCAATTGGAGGTAGTTTTTCAGGTCATTTCATGATATATTACATATATTTACCCCAAGGGAAATACACACATATCTATTTAAGTGTGTATATGTACATATATTCACAGCAAAAATGTTACTAACTCTTGCTATCTTATATTATGAAGGTGCCTATTTTTTGGGTCTCTTTTACATCCTGATTTTTTTTTTACATCAGTCATCTTTAAACCTAAATTTTAGGATTCAAATGGTACAAATGGTCAGTCTAGTCTCACTGGGACAAATTCAAGGTGTCAGTAGGCTGATCGCATGTACCATTTGAAATGGGATAGTACTGGTGTTTTCTATCCCATTTAAAATGGTGTGTCCAATCAGCCTAACTATAGGTTCTCTACTTACTAACTCTGTGACCTTGGGTGAGTCATTTAATTTCTTTAGTCCTCAGTTGCTTATCTCTAAAGTGAAAATAATATCTTATTAGTTGAAGTAATGAAATTACATAAATTAATTTCTTCCCTTTAACATGCAAGAGGTACTCAACATTTTATAGCTTTGCATTTTATGAACAAAGTCAGTAAATATATTAGATGTCTATATTTCCCAGACATTTTTCCATATATACTTTTGCCAAAAGTTCTTTTCTGATGAAGTATGAAGTATCAATTTGTTTTGCATTTCAAAAGCTGGTTCATATTTTAAAGAGAATGTAATCATCAGACTTAGCATGTTTACTTTATGGCATTTGGTTTGAAACTCAAAAAAAGCTATTTAATTTAATAAATACTATGTTATTTTTAAAAAATGATCAAGTAATTATTTTGTTACTTACCTACTTGGGCTTGAGAGAAAGAGTTGGGTTCATTTAAAAGAACAGATAGTCATTTTCACATGAAGCTGTGGGAAACTGTATAAGATGAACCATAACTGTATGAGTGACTTTCAATTGTGGACATTTGATTAGCCTAATTTATGGAGGATTCTTGAATCCTGATCACTGGATTTGCCTCTTGGTTAGGGGACATTATCTTTGCTATTTACCTGTTTGTTTTTATGGGTTGCAGATAAGTGAAGCGTTACTTTTAACCATTTGCTTGGAAAATTCAGAAGAGAAGTAAGGATTAGTGTGAACATTTCAGTCTAGTCCTTTGTCTCACATAGAATTGATTTTCAAAGTCTACATGCCTACAAACTCATCTTGTGCTGACTACCTCCAGGAAACTTGGGGCAAAAATGAAAGTTGAAAGAGAGGGCCTAAAATAGTTAGTGTAACTCCAGCCCTACCTACAAATTTAGAAATAGGTCTTTCTATATATATATATCTCATATAAAAACCTGGTTTAACCACTTTCATTTCCTGGAAAAGAAAGGTGTTTTTCATAATTTTCATAAGGAAGTCTTGGAGTAAGTTCACTATTATCCCATTTGGACTTTGGGAAATAATATTTTGCATTTATTTGACAATAAAATCTCATTCTTTTAAAAATAATTTCTAATTTTCAGTTACAGGTGACATACAATATTACATTAATTTCAGGTGCACAACATAGTGATTAGACATTTATATAATTTATGAAGTGATCACCCCAATAAATCTAGTACTCATCTGACACCATAGTTAGTACAATATTATTGATTATATTCCTTATGCTATATTTTATACCCCCATGACTATTTTGTGGCTGCCAATTTGTACTTTTTAATCCCTTCTCCTTTTCCACCCATTCCTGCAACCCCCTCCCATCTGTTTGCAAACCATTAAAATGTTCTCTATATTTGTGAGTTTGTTTTTGTTTTGTTTGTTCATTTATTTAAATTTATTGGGTTAACATTGGTTAATTAAATTATATAGGTATCATGTGTACAATTCTATAAGAAATCATCTATATATTGAATTGTGTGTTTACCACCCAAAATCAGATCTCCTTTCATCACCATATATTTGACCTCCTTTACCTTCTTCTACCTCCCTGCTCCCTTCTCCTTTCTTACCCTCTGGGAACTACTGAACTGTTGTCTGTGTCTATGAGTTTTCTGTTTGCTTTTTTCTTGTTCATTTGTTGTTTTCAGTTTTATATACCACATATGACTGAAGTCATATATACGGTTGTCAATTTTTTCTGTCTTATTTTACTTAGCATGATAATCTCAAGACCCATCCATATTGGTGCAAATGGCAATATTCATTCTGTTCTTATGGCTAAGTAATATTCCACTGTGTACATGTACCACATTTTCTTTATCCAATTATCTGTTGAAACAAAACTTCAGTTGTTTCCACTTATTAGCCACTGTGAATAATGCTACATTGGACATAGGGGTGCATATATCTTTACAAATAAATATTTTCAGATTTTTTGGTAGCTACCCAGAAGAAGGATTGCTGTTTCATATGGTAATTCAATTATTATTATTATTTTTTTATTGTTAGACTTATTGGGGTGACATTAGTTAGCAAGAATTACATAGGTTCCCGGTCTACAATTCTACAGTGCATCGTCAACTAGCTGGAAGTTTCTCTCTTTTAAAGTTTTGAATATTGGATTCCACTCCCTCCTGGCTTGGCGAGTTTCTGCTGAGAAGTCTGATGCCAGCCTGATGGGTTTTCCTCTAAAGGTTATAGTTCTTTTTTCCCTGGCTGCCTTGAGAATTGTCTGTCTTTAGTTTTTGACATCTTCAGTTCCATGTGTCTTAGAGAAGATCTGTTAGGGTCCAGGTATCTAGGGGACCTATTTTCTTCTTGAATTTTGGGTTCCAGATCTTTCCATAGGTTTGGAAAGTTTTTGTCTACTATTTGTTTGAGTATGTTCTCTATAGAGTGCTCTGCTCCTTCTTCTAATCCTATTATCCTGATGTTTTGTCTCATGGAGTCAGATCTTGCAGAGTTCTTTCAATCCTTTTGGTTCTATGTTCCCTCTCTTCCTCTTTCTAAGATGTTTCCATGTTATTATCATCGATATCACTAATTCTTTCCTCCATCTGGTTGGCCCTGTTTCCTATGGCAGTTATTTCATTTCTCACTTCTTTTTTTTGGGGGGGGTAGCCCCCTGACTGGGAATTGAACCAAGGGTGTGGTGTTGAGAGTGCAAAAGCCTAGCTACTACCCCACCCATGAGGGAACTCCCCAATTTCACACTTCTTTCATTGTGTTATTTATCTCTCAAATTTCCATCTCATTCTTCTGTATGTTTTGAATTTCTTTGTTAAATTGTTCCTTTTGTTCACAGATTTCCTTTCTGAGGTCATTCATCTTAGCTACAATGTTTTTCCAGTATGTTTTCATTTCTCTCAGAACCTTTAGAATGGCTACCTTAAAATCTGTCACTTAGTTCAGAAATTTCTAGATTCATGAGATTCTTTTCTGGAGATTTTTCACCTTCTTTTTGAGCAGCTTTAAATCCAAAGATAGTCATATTGTCTGCTGTGTTCATCTTTGGCATGAGGGCTTAATATTCAGCAGAGCCCAGGAGCTCTTTTTTTGTGATTAATATTATTGTTGTGTCTTGCTGTAGACCAGACACTAGGTGGCACTGGGGGGTAAGCTATGGGAGAGATAGGAGGTGTTTAAATCTTATCTCTGGTCTCCAGCTGTTTTTGGAGGTGGGGTGCATCCACCTGTGGTTCCTCCCCTTTCTGCAGTTCTTCGGGGAGGCTATAGGAGAGGGGAGAGGTCAACAAAATGCACCCTGGGGCAGTTCCACCTCCTGCCCTTTGCAAGGACTGGGGGATACCAGGGAGGTTGATGGGATGCAGGCCAAGGCCGCTCTCACTGTTCGGGGCAAATGCTGTTAAATCTACTTCTCTCTCCAGTGCTTCACCCTGGGTGTGTCCTAGTGATTTGTCTCCACAGCAGCTGCTGGGGTGGAGTCTGCAAGCTGGTTAATGCGTGAGTTCACTGGGAGCATGCTTGGTGCAGGCCGGGAGATGCAGCCATGTGAGGGTGCTGTGCCATGGCACCAGATGCACGCACCCCGTGGCCAAATCCCACTGGCCCTGTGATATCGCTAGGTGCACATGAGAGAGCCAAGTGTGCGTGCTCCATGGGCCAGAACGAGATTGCTGGGTGCACGTGAGGGCACTGGGCTCGTGCCCCAGGTATGCGAGCTTCACATGCGGGATCTGCAGGCCCTGTGAGATTGCCAGGTGTGCGCGAGGGTGCTGGATACATGCACACTATGGGCCCAGCTGTGTGAGAGTGCCAAGCGAGGGCTCAGGGCGCACGCCAGCCACAGGTATAAAGCCTGACCCTGATGTCACAGGCTGAGTGAGGGCCGCTGGCACACCTGGCTGTGGGCCAGGAACCGCAGTCCTGCGGAGGAGCTGTGCGTGTTGCAGATTGCGAGGGCGCTTGGAGTGGAGGTGCTGTATCTGGGGCTTTATTTTGGCCTGTGGCTGTTTAGAGTCCTTGTTCTGCTTTCTTGCTACTTAAGAGTTTCAGAGACTGGCTCCCAAGCTTTGATCCTAACATGGTGCTTTAAAGTCCAGCAGCTCACAGTCTCTCTCACCTCTTGGCCCCCTCCCTCCTGTGTATTGCACTGCTCCCCGATTTCTTTCTAGTTTTTTTAATTAGCAGCGAGGGGGTCCTGTTGTGATCCGTCTCTGCTCCCTTCCTTCTCTCCTGCTCATCCCCTTCTCTCTAACCTTCAGGTGTTTTCTTGCGGTGTGTAGATTTCTCAGTTGTCACTGTGTCACTCAGGGTTTTCTTTCTTGGCTCCTGGATGGCCGTTTAATTGTGTTTTCTGGGAGAGATTTTAGGGACTTCCTCCCCAGTTGCCATCTTGCCTTCCTCTCGGTAATTCAATTCTTAATATTTTGAGGAACCTCTGTACTGTTTTTCATAGTGGCTATACCAATTTATATTCCTACCAACAGTGTATGAAGGTTTCTTTTTCTCTACAATTTCTCCAACACTTGTCATGTTGATAATAGTCATTCTTGTGAGGTGATATCTCATTGTGGTTTTGATTTGCAAAGGCAAGAAAAGGCAAAAATAAATGAGTGGGACTAGACCAAACTAAAAAGCACCTGCACAGCAAAAGAAACCATTAACAAAACAAAGAGGCAATCAATTACATGGGAGAAGATATTTGCTAACAACAGCTTCGATAAGGGGCTAATATCCTAAATGTATGAATAACTCATACAACTCAACAACAAAAAAATCTAATTAAAAAATGGGCAGAGGATCTGAACAGACACTTCTCCCAAGAAGACATACCAACAGCCAACAGATATATGAAAAGATGCTTACCTCACTAGCTATTAGGAAAATGCAAATATTTTTTTCTTTTACTTTCCATATATATATGAAATCATATGGCATTTATCTTTCTGTTTGACTTACTCCACTCAGCACAATACCCTCTAGGTCCATTCATGTTGTTGCAGATGGCAAGATTTTATTCTTTTTAATGGCTGAGTAATATTCCATTATATACATGTACCACATCTTTATCCATTCATCCATTCACAGAGAGTCAGTTTCCCTTTATATCTTGGCTACTGTAAATAATGCTGTAATGACTATAGGAAAAGATGAAATATTGCCATTTGCAACAAAATGATGGACCTGGAGTTCATCATGCTAAGTGAAATAAGCCAGACAGAAAAAACAAAGAACTGTATGACTTCACTCATATGCGGAATATAAAACTGAAAGTAAGAAAGAAAAAAGAAATGAACAAACAAACAAATAACCCATGGACACAATCAATAGTTTAATGTTTATTTGGGGACGAGTGGGTTAGGGAGGGGAGAAGGGGGAGGGGTGGGAGAGGAGGGGAGGAAGCTAAATATAAGGTGATGGAAAGCGAAGTCACATTAGGTGGTGAACTTATTATACAACAAGTTGACAATGCACTGTAGAATTGTATGCCTGAAACCTATGTAATCCTTGCTAACAGATGTCACCCCAATAAGTCTAACAATAAAAATGAATTAAAAAGAAAAAACAATAATGCTGTAATGAACATGTGGATACACACGTCCCCCTGAAGAAGCATTTTGGGTTTCTGCAGCTAAATACCCACAAGTGGGATTACTGGGTCCTGTGTCTCTTGTTATAATCTTTGTTTTAAAGTCTATTTTGTCTGGTATAATTATCGCTACTCCAGCTTTTTAAAAAAATTTCTACTTTCATCAATTATCTTTTCCCATCTTTTTACTTTCAGTCTGTGAATGTCTTTTAATCTGAAGTGAGTCTCTTATAGGCAGAAAGGGTGTTTTTTTCTTATCCATTCATCCACCCTCAGCTTTTAATTAGAGCATTTAATTCATTTATATTAAAGTAATTGTTGATAGATATTCTGGGCTCTTGTGTCTGATTAGCCTGCCCTTTGGTTGTGTCCTTTGTGCATGCAGCGACGTGGTACTCTGGTGTGGTCTGAAGCTGGCCACTGGGTTTGTTGGTTCTGAGAGGACAGTGAGGGGCTTTGGTGCAGGCCAAGGTCAGCTGCTGCCTATGCCCTGCCTGAGGCCAGTAGGTATGAGGTACAAAGTGATCTGTAAATGGTTGCCCCTTGTGCTGTAATTGACTGTGGGATGCTAAGCTGAAAACTGAGGCTTGCTGCCACTTGTGCTGGACTTGGGGCAATTTAGCCAGAGGTGTGGTGCATACTGAGGCCACATGCTGCTTGTTTGAGTTTTGTGAGTTTTTAAGAGATTTTAAGACAGTCATAACATTAATCAAGATTGATTGTTTATATGAAAAGACCACTGGAAGTGGCTAGGGTTGGCCTGCAAGCCATGTGGGGTAGAGTCTCAGGCAATCACTAGGATGGGACAAATAGTATTAGCCAGGTTGTTGGAAACTCACATATGGCCCATACATGTGTCTGCAGACTGGGTCAAGGGAGGGCTCAACAAAGGCATTATGGCTTCTCTAGCACTTTTGTCTGGGAGAGTGCTGCCATTTCACCCCTTGCATTACAGCCAGGCAGTTCATTTCCTCTCTGCATGTTCCTTGCCCCTTTCAAGCTCCTTCCGGCACTGCAGCTCAGAATGAGTGGGTCCTTTTTTATATTACCAGTACAATCTACACAAGAGACATACCTGGAGCACCTGGCTCAGGTGGTTAGGGAATTAGCAAGTAAGTCCATGCACAGGCACTTTAGGAGAAATGCCTGGGACTCCAACTGCCCCCCATCTTACTCAGCCAAAGTCTTTGCAGGTTTTCATAGCCCAAAGTTGTTGAAACTTTTATTCCTGGCACTGCAACTCTGCCTGGGGAGGTACATGTCGGGCTGGGACCCCTTGCTCCGCAGGTGGATTTTCACAGCTGAGATAGCCTTTTGATTTTTAATTTTTTAAATTGCCATTGTAGGTGTTCTCTATCTTTGACCCTTCTACCAGTCTTGAGGTGGCTTTTTTTGTATATCCTTATAGAACTTGTGTTTAGCTAGACTTTCACTGATGGTTGTTCTGTAGTTTAGTTCTAATTGTGTTGTGTTCATGAAAGGAGGCAAACACAGTGTTTCCCTACTCTACCATCTTGACCAAAAGCCCCTCAAACCATTTTTGTTAGAGAAAATTACCGATCATTCTGATAAGTATGTTTAATTCTTTTGTGATGACAGAGTTTCATCAAGAATGGATGCAGACAATTAAAAAAATCTTGAATTGATCTGAACAGTGAGTTTGTAGGTTTCTCATGCATGTCTAAGGCAACTTGCCATTTTTAACAGACCCTCTCTATCCACTGCTGGAAATATCATCCACGTATGCAAAGTGGTTTAGGAGAACATTCCATTCTAAACTTCTGCTGTGTCCTTTCCCCTTCCATCCCTTCTATTCTGGTCTAATATTTCCAGGCCACACCTGTCCTCTGCCTTTGTGCCTGGTTCTCATGTTCTGATGCCTAACAAGACTGCCTGAATATGGTCTCTTGATAAACTCTGGTTCTACACTTTGGTCCTCTGGTTAGTATATGTCAATTGGAGGCTGGCCTAGACCTTCACACTTCAGCTCGGATCAGCAACCAGGTTACTTGAAATATGAAACATTATTTATGGTGATTGGAAAATAAACATCTTCATTTCTACAATAAAAACATTTTATTTCTTTATTCTCTCAAGAAGGATGTTTACCAAAGTGCTAATAGCAATTGAAAGAGCTATAATTACCTCAATATCTTATGTTATCAGTCTTCTATCATAATTAGAAGAAAAATTTACTAAAGCTATGATCTTTGTGCTATTTAGCAAAATTTGTTCTTGCAAAGTATTTGTTCACTTAATGTATGAGTCCTTTTTGTAAGAAAGAGGTTTGTCTACAGAGAGACTATAGTAAAATTTCCAAGTTGTTGCTTCCTTTTTGTAAGACTTTTCTTTCTCCTGTATCAGGGAAGATATAAGAAAACGTATTTTGAGAGTAAAAAGAATTTCTTCTTAAAATAAATATTTATTTTTATTAGTGAAAGTTGTGAGAGTGGCCAAGACTTTATGATTTTATCCAGTAATAATGACTGAGAAATGCGAGTAGTTTTTCAACTTGGCACATAGAACCAGGATTCTTACCTTACCCTGTGATTTTTATTGTGTAGTAAATAAGGAAAAAGCAAAGACATGGGCATTCACTGTTTCAACATGTTAGTAAATTCTTTCACTGGATCAATAGTAGAGGTAATCAAGGTGTCACTTAAATTAATTAAGCTTTCTTTGAGTTTAAATTAGGCAATGTATTTTGTTTACTAGATAAACAAACTATGTTTAAGTAAGATTTAAAAAGCTTTACTTTTCTGACTGATGAATTTGATGAAACTTTGTTACATATATCATTTTTAATTCAAGATTCAGAGTAAGAAGTCTGTTTGAAAGTGTTAACAAGAGTTGTCACATAAACAAAGATAAAAGGAAATTTAGTTGAATGTCTCTCCTGGTTTGTGCACAGATGGCTTATCTTGATGATTTTCTCTTTTCAAGGTGGATTGCTGAAACTAAACCATATTCTGCAATTAAATAGGCGTTTGCTTTGTCTTCTTCCTTTAGGGTTTTTTTTTTTGGTTTTCAGTGTAGGGTTTTTTGTAGGGTTTTGGTTGTTTTTTTTTTTTTTTAGGTGGCAAAATATATGTTAGGTACATAGTACTATTAATTTACCCTTTTCTGGAAAAAGGTTCCCTAGAGCCAAAGCATTTAGCTATACTAATTAATGTTAAAATTGTTAAGAGACACAGTCCTCCACTGAGCACACTGCCACCTCATGGATGAATGTTACTACCAGCTTGTAAAGAAGGGGGATTATACCCTGGTGCCCAGGTTCCTGCCATTGAGGGCAGTATCCCCACTGAGTCCTGAAAAACTGTTAAACTAAAAAAATTTGGGGTTACTTGTTTTACTTCTACCAGTACTTGTGTATCCCTTTAGGAATGACTACGTTATAGCATGCCAGTGGATGGGCACAGGAATCTGTGTTTTGGTAAACCAGCATATTAAACTTTTGGCTGTAATTGGTGGTGCCTTTTCTTTCTTTAACTTTGATTTATAGTTTGAAGACAGCTTTTCCTGTCTAATTATTGCATGGAACATGAGGGCCAATTCTAGGAAACTGGTTGCTAGAAGGAAAAGTCCTAGAATATCTGTAGATTAAGGAATGATATAGACAAGAGTAATTTGTTGAAATGTGGGGGACTGTCCAACCATATAGTTATGATTGTGTAGTAGATATTGTGACTGTGTCCTCACTATCCCATCTTTCTTTCTCCCATGTTGTGGTAGCCATGTTGTTATGGGTGGGATCAGAGGGGAGAGAATGACTATACCCACAAATTTAGGGGTAAGTCCTAATTCTTTTAACCGTAATGGGCTAATCACATCCTCTTTTTTCCTGGGTTTAGAGAAGAAAAGTCTAAGCTGTCAGTGAGTACATTCTCTAGTAGCTTAGGAAAGGACATGACCTAATTTGGGCTATGAGACATAAAGGGAAGTTTGCTGGGAGCTGATCAGTACTTTATTTTTTTCTGAACATTGTGAATTGAATATGTGGAAATGATGCAGGAATTTGTTTTATTCTGTCACACCAGAGGAAAAAGACATTAAATGGTGCTGATTATAGAAAAGCAGAGGGAAGAGGCAAAGAAATCAGGCTTTTGATAGCATTGCTTAGCTGCTGAATCAGACCAACACTGAAGTCTTTCTATTGCTCTTAACTGTCCAGTTACATGACTCAATAAATCCTCTTTATTTAAGCCAGTTTGAATCAGGTTTTGCATTTCTTACAAAGAGAGGAATCTAGGCTGACACTGAATAATAGTTTGGGAAGGATCAGAGAAAGAAATAGCTTTATTTTGATTGTCCAGTTTCAATATTTAGCAAAGATTAAAATACAAAAATGTCATTTTGCATAATGTTCTCAACAGCATACTGAATTAAACCTAGAATAATAGAATAGGAAAATAAACAAAATCTTGCCCAATGTCTTTTAGTTCAATTTAAAAGGCTAAAATGAATAGCTTGCCAGATGGAAGAGCATTATAGTCATCACTAAAAGGCTAATTATTTGTCATTTACTCAGATGACAATTTCTCTCTATTATTTACAGTCTTGTTTTGAAAATATTCCTTTAGAATAAATTCTTTGTATGTTCTGAGTCTTTTAGGGACCAGGAACTGAATCCTTATTTAGAGATTTTTTTACATGACTGACTTTGAAATGGATTTTCAATAGGAACATGGCTCAGAGTGATATTATTAGAGTATCTGGCTCTGTGTATGTTTAGATGATGCAAAGTAAATGTTAAGCAGGGCAGGTGGAAAAGAAAAAAAGAAAGTTTATCAATCAAGAAATAAATAGAAACAATGAACTCAGTAGATTCCTAAAATTAAATGCTCAGTATCAGGCCTAGGAAAATCATTTCTGGTTGTTGTGAGGATTAAATGATATAATGAATGTGAACCACTTATTCTAGTGGCTGAATGCTAATAAGCATAATAATAATATGTAATTAATTATAGGTTTATATAGTTTATATTAATTATCATAGGTTTTATAGATTTTTATATTTTATTTTACTTTAGATTTTAGATGTAAATTTTTTATTAGGCTGATCTTGTTGAGTTTTATAGTTTACATTTAGCTAGTCAATAAATGTTTATTGGATTGAAATCCATTTTTGCTTGAACTCTGAGGAAAATATAAGATTTTGAGACTTATTTATGCATATAGTATATAATTTACCAATAATTAGGTGCCTCAAATTCATAAAACATTTTGCTGCTTTTAAAGTAAACATAGTGTATTCGGCATCATTTCATTCTGTCATCTCATGGTATTTTCTGGGTAGGCATGTTTACCTCCACGTTGTAGGTGTGGTATTTGGGAAAGAAACCAGGCTCTCGATAGCATTGCTGAACTGCTGAATCAGACTACAAAGGAGCAAAGATCGCAGCTGTACGTAAGGGGAAGAACTGAACTAAAATCCACGGCTTCCTTCTACAAATGACATTGAAATCACCTATTTCTTATTGTTGTTAGTGATTTACCTTTATGAATATGGCAACTACTGTAAACTCTTTTAGAGTAACGTTAACTTCCTGGAAGGGGTGGTGGAGGGTGGGAAAAAAGGGAAAAGTGCTTTAAAAAAAAGCCTTTTGGAAAAGAAGTAGAAATATCTCTGAGGCTTACATATTTGCAAGAGTGTTGGTATTGATACTGCATAAATCTAAATTTCTGAAGATTTTGGGAAGAATATTAATTGTTGCATTTCAAATATTTTAGGCTTTCTAGCAATAACCATTTTTTTTTTTTTTGGAGACAATTGTTTTTCTTCAGATATTTATGTTGTGAAGAACTAAAAGGGGAAAACAAAACAGGGACTGCCACAAAGAGAGAGGAGAAACATTTTTCAGACTCAGACAATGGTTTCAGATGACCATAAATAAACTGATTGTTCCCCAATCAGCAGCAATATAGCAACAAAATATAAAGATCATATTTCTACATTAATGTTTTTACATTCTGAGAAGTAGATGAGACCACTGAAATAATTTCTCAAGACGCAATTTTAGCAATGGTAAAAATAGCACCACGGTATAGTTCGACTCTTGATAGGAATCACTGAATATGCAGGTTTTTGCAGCAAGGGGATTTTACCATCCTCTGTCTTCAATGAAATTTAATATGTGGTCAATACTGAACATATAAAACCAATTGTGCAGAGTTATTTTAAAATTGTGATTCAGAAGGAGGTAAGCTTAACTGTTTAGCTTGGTGTGATGGGAAACAAAGAAACAGCCTTATTTTTGTGTAAATAAGATGAATACAAAAATCCAATAATTTTATTAAAGACTTTCTGTCCAGAGTAGACAAGGCATGTTTTTAATTAGTCAAGTACTTAACAATAATTTAGGGATAAAAAAAGAGAATTGAGCTTATAAGCTTTGGTAATGAGAGGGAAAAACATGAAACAGTGAAGTAGGTAGAAAAATTTTTAGAAATAAGTATGAATTCAACAGTAGTTCATTGATGAGAAATAGCATTATAGACGAGATGTCAGAGAAGGCTTCAGTGAAGAGGTGGGTCTTGTGTTGATGAATGGTTAATAGAGAAAATGAAAGCCACTAAAGGCAAGAAGGATAAAATGTGCAAAGTTCTTGGGGTAGGAGTAAGCACGATACTTGAAGCAAACAAAGAGGGGACTGTCTATTTCATCCACATTAATCTTTTCCTCCTTTAAGTTTTCATATACTTTCTCATCCCTGTTATTCACTTGACACTAATTGTATATAATTATATTTAGCTTTCTATTTCTATGTAACAAATAACCATAAACTTAGCAAGTTAAAATACCATTCATTTTTTATCTTAACAGTACTGTAGGTCAGAAGTTTAGATGGACTCACCTGGATTCTTTGCTTAAGGTTTTTACAAGGTTGAAATTATGTCAGCTAGTCTTGAGTTCTTGTCTTGGAGACTTCCAAGCTGAATCCAGTTTTTGGCAGAGTCAGTTCCTTGGGGTTGTAGGCCTGAGGTTCCTGTTTCATTTTTGACTGACAGCTGAAGGCTTTTCTCAGCTTCTAGAGGCTGCTTGCGTTCCTTGCTACATGGCCTTGTCCATCTCCAAGTCAGCCATGGCATGTCAAATCCTTCTCACTCTTTAAATATTTCTAATCTTCTCTTCAGGGACTAGCTGGAAGAGACTCCTTTTTTTGCTTTTAATGGGCTTATGTGATTATATTAGGTTCATCAGGAAAATATCTTTATCTTAAGGTCAATTGATTAGTAACCTTAATTGCATCTCCCAAATCCCTTTTGCCATGCAATGTAACATAATCACAGAAGTAACAAGAGGAGTTGGAGATTGTGGGGGCAATCTTAGAGTTCTGTCTACCACATTTACATTACTTTTTATCAATTTTATAAATATGTATGTTTTCTCCATATAACTCAATTATAAGCTGCCTGAAGATAGGAAGTTATCTTCTATTCCACTAAAGTTTTCCACAGCATTTATAGTAGTATACTCTTGTTAAATACTTCTTGAATTAAATTGCTTTGTGTTAGAGGGAGAAGAATGAAATATGCCTGTTGTCTTAAAGGGTTTTCATTCATAAATTTGGGTCCCCACATCTAAAGCTAAGTTAAATGTCATTCAGCTGTCTAGAAACATTCAAACTGATCCAGCTAACTTGTCCTGTTATTTCAGGCAATCTGCTATTGTGCTTTGATGGTGATTGCTTTGGGACATTGGGATTTAGAATGCAAATTTCTCGAATATAGAAAAGAAAGTCATGTTCTGTATAATGTCTTCTACTGTTAAGGCTCAATAAATAAATCTGGAATAGGGGTAAAATTAAATGTTTGAATTTTATTGTATTAGTGTGTCTAACCTTTATCTTACAATTTTAGATTACATAATTCAAAAATCAAGCCTATTTTTCTGATTTTATGAATAATGTAAGTGTTTAGAAAAAATTTAAAATCTTACTATTAATAAAGATGGATTAAATGTATTTTAAAGCAATGCAGTAGACATTTGATCTATAAGAATGAATATGTGCATGCCAGTCTCTGGTTTAATCAAGGCAGTTAGCTGTATGACTGAAGTTTGAATTCTAAGAAGGGAAAGAGAAATTATCTTTAAGAAACTTATATTTTTTTATTTGAGATAGAGAGAGAACCTACTGCCTATAGACAGAAAAGTTAATGATAATTCATTTAGTAATTATAAATAGCATTTGAGAATTGACTCCGAAAGATCAGAAAGGCATCACCAGTATAAAGTGTCCAAAAAGAAATTCAGCTACATTTTATACCTCTGAGTGGGTCATTATTATTTTATATGGTTCTTATTGGCAAGTTAGAAAGTCTCCTGCCAAAAGGAGACTTATATCATCACATAGCAGTCTGTTTCCTATCTCAACCCCAAATCCAGGACTGTCACTATTTTGACCCTCCATAACTAACTAATCAGGAAAACAGAATAATGTATTTTAAATATCTCAAAAAATTGTGCAAATAATATGGTATTCTTTTTTGCAGTGGAGGACATTGATAGCCAGATGTATCTGAAATCACTTCGCAAATTTATGGAAGAATTAGCAGGTTTTGAAGAGTCCATCACCTGGCTTCCTTTCCTCTAATCATTAACTTTCTTTATCAGCCCTAATCATTTGCTTTCTTTGAGTAACAAAGATTGGAATAATCACCTTTCATATTCAAGGTAATACTGTCAAAATTTATTGTTTGCACCTTATTTATTATTACAAGAAATTTATGCTTGACTTGTTTATAGAGGTGGGCGTTTGAATCACATCTTCCTCAGTTGCCTTTTTTTGTTCAGTGACAAAGAAAGAAAGAAAGGAAGGAAGGAAGGAAAGAAGAATGGAGGGAAGAAAGGAAGGAAGGAAGAGAGAGAATATAGCTGACTATGGAATGAGAACAGTTCTCTGATACTTATAAGGAGATAATAAGGAATGAATCAGGATTACAGAGACTGTGTTATGTACAAATGCACCATTATGCAACATTATCATTTCCAAATAGCACTTAGGTCTCTGTAAAGATCTCTTTACTGTAGGAGACACAAAATAACATTGACTTGTTCACTAGTTATGTTTTACAGGTGCCTTTCTCACATATTAAATGAAACCTTTCAATAAATCTTCCTGAAGCAGAGTGTATTTAAACTCAATAGCGGCACTTACTGACACCAGAACAGTTCTTTTTCTTTCCTCTAATGCCACTATTCACAACAGAATAAGAACAAATTGTAATAGTAAGAAGTTAAGTTCTTAGAGAAGTTTTCATTAGAATTGTAGAAATGGACAAGTTGTGTTTGCTAAGCTGAATTTTAAATAGCTGACTGGGGACAACACAGTTAGACTTTGATTTTTTTTTTTATAAGTTTACTACAGAAAAGGCTGTAGAAATGTCATGGATTACTTGTGGCATCATTAATATTTTAAAGTGTGGCATTATAAAATATTTAAATGTAAATATTTTGATGCGAGCATCTTAATACAGTTGCAACGCAGTAAGATTAGAAAGGTCTCATATGCAGCATTTTAATTAAATCCATAAAGAACACTCCTTAAACTTCTATGCAAGCTCTTATTTAAATCCAGTATAAAGCTTGTGTTTCATTGATTGCTTCTGCAAATTATGTGTCTCATAGTTAGACTTCTTTTTTCTTTCAGACAATGATAATCCTTCTACTTGGAGTTTCCCCAAGAAATTTATTTAGAATATTAAGTTTGCAAAGACTGGCTACATGAACCTTACTGATCATATACCTCTTGAGATTTAGAGGAACAAATTTCCTTTAGTGTCATGTTTAATGAACAAGCCTTTGTGTTTGGATGGGACCAAGGAAAATAATCTACCTACTTTAATATATTGACTATATTTTGAGGTCAGAACTGTGGTTTTCCACAGGGAAAAACCACAAGTCTTTTAGAGATGTCTAAGATGATCCTCAATTTAATTAGGATTTCTGGCAAATTCACTGTAATGAGTCATGAATATTGTAATCCCGATGTCCACTAAAGATTTTTTGTATGAAATGTATCGGTTTCTTGAGTCTTATAGATAATCAGCCATGTTCGTTTTATTGATGTGTCTATATTTCTAAGAGGATTGTGTTATCTAAGCTTGAAAATGAAAATGGCAGTTTAATTTTGTTCTATGATGAGTTGGTCATGAAATCTTCAGTGACTCCAATGCTGCTGGTGAAAACCAAGGGAGTTTAAGCATCACTGCTTGACGGAGGGCCCTTAGACACTCGTTTGGCCACTTCTGCGCAGAAGTTGCATTGCCTTTTTCTCAAGTCCTCTTTGGGCACCTCATGAAAAAGATGACAACTTACCTCCAGTTTGGCTGGGTGTTAAAGATTAGGGAGTTTCACTTAGCTTGTAACCTAGAATAATAACAATCTGGGCACTTGAAAAGGCTATCTGGGGCTCATCATTACTCAATACCTACTGAAAGCTTGATTGGAAGAAAGAGTATACAAGGGCTGTGTGGAAACAATTCCAGCCATTGTCAATATAATGAGAATGGTTACATGGCTGGATACTTTCCAGACAGCCTTCCTATATACAGGTCTGCCCCGAAGATTTTCAGTTCATTTCAAATTTTGATTTCTACGGTTCATGCAAGTAAGCAGTTTCACTCCATTGCTGGTCTTCCCTGTAGAATTGCTTTTGCCAAATTGTGCTTTTGACATTGCATCACTCAACTACTTTGAGGGTGTTAAAAGAAATAGTCCTAAGAGACACATTGTCATATTTACTGTAAGGCTGCTATGGAGAGTGCTGTTTACTACCCCATACAGTTTGCTATCTTTCAAATCCTTGTTGAAAACATCTCTTTGTTCCTTATATTAGAAAGAGTTACACTTCTAAGGAATTGCTGGGTTTTTATCTTAGAGACACTGAGAAGCAAGTAATTGTTTATGTTTTCCTTCCTAGTATGACTGATATAATTCCCAATTTTTTGACTCACCTCTGGTGAATGATTAGACTTTAGACATGCTTACCTGTCTTTTCCTCTCTCTCTCCCCTCTCCCTCCTCCTTTCCTTCTCCCTCCCAATCCCTCACTTCCTCCCTCCCTCTAATCTCATTCATGGGTTCATCTTATGTTTCTTACTTGCATGCTTCTTTCCCCTCCTAATTTATGTCTATTTTAAAATTTGGTTTTATTAATATTTTATTTTGTGGTATCACATGAATTTTTGCTAAACGTTTCACATCCTTGCTGGTGTAAGGCAGGATACGTATGTACACATACAACCAAGATTACATGTGAGGAAGCATTTTGCCTATAGAACTTCAGAGTCAAAACATTATTTTTGTTGGTGGATCTGAGTAAGTTTAGAGTAGGAGTTGCTTTTGAAACATGTCCTCAACATGACTCTTAATATTAGAGGAAATGTTTTTAACCTTGCCCCTCACCCATCTTTTGAGCTAACTTTACTTTGGCTTGAAAGTGTTTTTGACTGAGAAAGAAAGTCTGCAACTGATAGGTCTCACAGCAGTGTTTGCAATTATTAATGAAATAGAAGCTTGGGGAGAGGAGGTTAAAGAATGCGTACAGAAGATTCTCCTTATTTTTCTCCTTTAACTCCAAATCTGATGTTTTTCTGACTTTCAAGTGTTGGTTTGGAATTATCAAGTAGTCTGAGTGGTTTCACTTAAAAATAGTTTTATAATCACAGAAATTAATAATAACCAAGCATCTTAGCCAGCACATTTAGTATTCTGATGTTTACTCCTTTTGAACTTAATAGTGAACTAAATTAATGTTAATCATACTTTTAATTACATAGAATTTATCATAAGAGACCTTGGAGAAGATAAAGAATATTTTTATGATGATAGATTCATTTTTGTCCTGAAATTATTAGTTATTCTTGTAAAACTGTGAGGAAATGAGCACGTTTGGAGTAATGAAAGATTGAAATATGGTGGAGGAATCCTAGTCATTCAGAAATTTGCTTCCCTGATACCTAGTGAGATTCCAAAAGACTCCAATGGACTACTTCCTACAGGGACCTCTGGCTTCTTAGTGCGGTGGTAAACAAGTAGTGGAGGACTTTCTTCATTCATTTATTGACATTTTACCTCATTATAGAGACCAAGGTGAAGCTCGGGGAAGATGATGACTTTGAACAGGAAGAGGAGACTTGGGTTGGATCACACCTTCCCTGACTTGCCTGCTTTTTGCTGAAGACAGATGCTCAGAGCTCATTTCTTGTTTTTTATTTATTTTATTTCTTTTTCTGTTCTTTTTATTGTTAAATTTATCACAATGACATTGGTTAGCAAAAATTACATAGGTTCCAGGTGTACAATTCTACAGTGCATCGTCTGTGTGTTGCATTACGTGTTTACCACCCAGAGTCAGTTCTTTTTCCATCATCGTATATTTGCTCATTTTTTCCTAGATCCATGAAAGGGTTATGTAGTCAAAGGCAAGGCTTATTTACCCGTGGCTGAGCTTGCTGTTCTATGGCATTAGTGCTGACAGGGACAAGAATCTCCAAAGAGGGTTTCACATGGTTGCCTCCTTTACCCTCAACACACACACACACACACACACACACACACGCACACACACATGCGCGCGCGCGCGCGCACACACACACACACACACACACACAGGAAAGGCAAGAGATTAGCCACATTAGGCTAGCCTACTTGAACTTCAGGGAGCCTGGGACAGATATCTCTTTACTCCAAGTGCTGAGGATGTAGGAGTTGGCAGCTGGGAGTACTAGAGCTGGCAAGAATAGCATTTACTAAAAGTACATTTTATTTGTAAAGACATAAAATATTTATTTAGAAAATAATATAGCTGAGATAATATTCTGAGATATGTATCTCCTCTTCTTCCTATATTCCATTTTTCCTTCCAAGGAGTCAAAAGGATAATGTGCTTTTTTTGTGCCTGTTGTCCCAGGGGATATAGCAGGCCAACCATCAGAGTGTTGCATGCCAAACATTTCCCTTTGCCGGCTTGGGTTTCCTCAAGATTCAATCCCAGAGTTAGGATTTGTAAGTATAAGATAAAAGTGTCTCTTTAGGGAGGAAGGAGAGTAGAGCTTCACCTCAGGCCAGACAGAGAGTCTTTGATTGTCTGCGATAGTGCCAGCCAAGTCTCCGAGGGTGGGGAGGCGCGAGCTGCTAGGATCCTTTGCCTTTTCTCACACAGCACACTGACATTTGCCATCCTTGTCTGAGAACTTGTCAGCCCAGAAGTTCACGTGAGCCTCCAGAATCCTTTGCAAGGCTACTTGTGTTCCTGTCTACCTCTCTACTACACACAGCTGTTTTCTTAGAGGCTTGCTGCTTACCCAGTTGGTTTTGCCGGCAAGCAGAGCAAAGTTCTCCTGTGTTCTGCAGACTCACAGAACAAATGAACTCACTCACTCAGTCACTGTCTTTTCCCTTCCTCCCTCCCTGCTTCTCTCCTTTTTATCCAAGAATAAACCATTGTTTTATTATTAATTTTTTTTTTCTGGGGAAAATCTTTTTCCATTCATGTTTCTGGCTCATGCATGGTCACTGTATGAGAATCCTCTTCTTTCAAGCTCCTCTATGGACATAAGGGGTGCCAAAGCTTGGGCCTGAATGGTAATTGGAAGATTATTGGCTATTTTCCTCTTTTTTTCCTATTTATCTTGAGCAAAAAAAGCACAATTTGATTGATTACTAGAATTAGGGGAAGATAAAAGGGAAAATGCAGGGACAAAAAAATCGCAGATTAGTATTTCAAAATGTTATTCTAGCCAAAGGGAGGCTTGCAGGGTATGTGTATAAGAAGAACAGACAGATCATAATGAATTGGGTAAATATTTATTGAACCCGTCCATCCAGAAGCTATTGGAAATAGAGACTCATCCCACCATGGTATTATGGCTTTAATATTTTTTAAGTTGGGTAGTATTGGGGTACTTTAAGGCACTTACTAAGTGAATGTAGAAGTGACTGCCTTCTAAAAACTGGATCCAGAACATGATGGCAGGTTACAATCTATGGGTTTTCTGGTTTGCAAGTAAGTAGAATGAGGAGGGAAAGGAACAGGACAGAGAATGTAGGTAGGGGAAAGCCATTCCTTCCACGTTCTGAGAGGATACAAAATTCAATCTCTCCTTATGGGAAGGAGCTACTGAGTCATGTCTTATGTTTACAATCACTTTTTATAAGTGACCTCTAACACTTCATTATCTTTGTCTCTCTGTATTTAACTTTTATTTTTTCAGGTTTTTTTTTCCTTCTAATTTTGAGCTTCTATTAAAGCAAGTTTTCACATATTAGTTTTACTTGAAAACTTTTAATTTAGCCCTTTTCCTGAGGACTAAGCTTTGATATAGAGCTGGGCTCTTTGTGAAGTCTATCCCTCCCTCATATATTGGCTCTTTTTAGTTTATACCTGAGCATGAAATGTGTCTGATGACCCACTGAGCTATAGAAAGGATTTCTGAAAAGTAGAGAAAGTGACTGTTCTGGCAGCTCCTGAAGTGTTCCCCCAGATTATGTCTGAAGCCATTCAAACCCCCCCCACCACACTGCCCATAGCTGAGGCAACCTCAGGAGGGCTGCCTCCTCAGGTGCTGGCACTGGCACCTCTATGGTTTGGTTTAATGTGGTCTTGGTGAGGAGGTGTTGCTGCTTTTCAGTGTCTTCAATTCCTGCTGTATATTCTGAAAGAGGTGAGGGCTACCTATTGATCTGTTGGGACTAGGAGGGGGCCTTGGCAGAATGACTCTATGGGTGCTCCCAACAGAGCTCTTTATGTCTGCCATGTGTGATGGCCAGACACATACCAATCCCAGGGCGCTTTTTAATTGGGATGGCTGTTCAAACAGTAAGCATGATTTCACACTTTTCATTTCCCTCCTAACTATACTCTAGGCTTCTGCTCTTTAAGTAGGAGAAAGAACAGTTTATTTTTCAATATTAAATTCTCTTTTCTGTGTGAGGAGAGCCCATGGGATGTTTCAAAGAAGTTCAGGAAATGAAAATGGTTGACTCAATTATCTGCACTAGAGTAAATAAGCAGGTTATGAAAAACAAAAGAAACTTTCCTGATCCCTATTACTACAGAGTTACTCTCGACCCTACTTTCTCCTCCTACATAAAAGTTTGCCAAATAAGCAGATTCCCAAGTACTGTTTGACTTCCAAGTACTCAAGGATATTTTAAGAAAGGGAGTTAATTGTAAGGGCTTTTTGAAAAGAAACTAGTGTTTGGTCCTTCATCTATGCTCACCTCAGGACTACCTCTGCCTGTTGTAGAAGCAAGTTTTGGTTGTGGGGGGTTAGGAGTTCAAATTCTGGCAGCCTGATTTTTACTAGCTGGTCATTTTGAGTACGTTGCTTGATCACACAAACAGTGTCTAGTTTTCTCATCTATAAAATGGGAAGAATGATAATGAATTAAATGAGGTATTACTTGTTAAGAGCTTTGAAAATGCCTGGCACTGCGTTAACTGTGACCACTGTTGCACACTAGATTTTTCCCTTAGGCTGCCTCATCGTCTGGAAGCCTCTCCCTGTGTGAATTCATGCTTATATAGCAGTGGTTCTCAACCTGTAGGTTGTGACCCCTTGGAACTGTATTAAAGGGTTGTGGCATTAGGAAGGTTGAGAACCACTGTTATATAGTTACTCCTTACTTAACAACCTACCTATTCAATGACTGCTTGAACTTAAAACCGGTTCTTCAGTATGGGTAATTCCCTCTCAGTTTTGTTCCCACAGTTGGTCAGTATTCATTATATGAAACATTCACAATCATGCAAGACTACATATTTTGTTTATAAATTTGGTGTTGCATGATATGTATTGAAAAATACATACCCTATGGCACCACAACACACCACATCTGCTTTTAAGATCCTTGCTTATCAACCAATTTGCTTAACAACCTAGTCATAGGAACAAAACTCGATTGTTAAATGAGGAGTGCCTGTATCTAAGATCCAGGTGTTAAAGAGGAGGAAAAAATCCAATGTGTCTTTATAATCTGTCTTATTGTTTGAGTATTTATTCCTATAATTAATAATTAATACGTGTATAGGCTCTATTGTTTGCAAATAATTTTTACTATTATAGAGTTTATCCTCAAATCAATTCTGTGATGTTAAGAATTGATAGAAAAAAAATATCAGCAAGATGGTAGAATAGGAGTTTTCTACTGTCACTCCCCCACCTTGCCCCAGAACATTGATTTTGATAAACACCTATAAACAAGAATACTTTTGTGGGATTTAAGGAGTTCCAGCATACCTTAGGAGAAAACAAAAGCAAAAACAAAACAAAACCAAACAAACAAACAAAAAATAAAAATAAGCAAACCCCAAGAACAGATATACTGAAGAGGTTAAGAAGAACTTTTCTGTTCACCAGAGTCACCACTCCCCCAAGCTGGTACAGCTCAGTAACAAGAAAGATTCCCTTGCTCTGAGATTTCTCCCATGGGGGAAATTGAAGACATAGGGAGGAAGTAACTGGCTTTTCCAGTTGTACAGGATACTGCCAAAGTGGTCCACTTTTGTCTCACCCAGAATATTAAGGTGATGTGTGAGAGGCTTGGAGATGCTAGGAGCATAGAAGCTCTCAGGCTTGGAACTCATCAAAGCAATGTGGATCTTATTAACTGCCTTATGGACTCTATCAACAAGACTGCCCATAGGCTGCTGGGGACACCATAGGCGTGCCCAAGGCTCTGTGTGCCTCACTCACACATCCCTGAGCTGACCCCTTGTGTGTCTTCCCCTGGGTAGTGAGTGCAATCCTTTGCAAACAGCTAGTGTGCATGTGCAGAAAGCCATTCTGACTGTAATAGATTGAGAGAAAACACACAAACTTGAGCATTTCAGGGCACCCCACCCTAGTGAAAATAAACAGGAGTCCCTCAGCAGTTGGTATGGATTTTCAGGTTTGAGAGAAGGCATACAATCTTAAGAATTCTCTCTCAAGAGAGAGCAAGAAGTGTAGAGTAAGTGCATCCATGGAAAAGGACAAGAAAACTTCCGAATCCCTAGCCAGGCTGACTGGTGAAGGTATTCTCCTAAAACCAGTCATTATAGACTGGAGGAAGTGTCTGGTTCTTCACATGGAAAGACAGTGATACAGGACTTCAAGGAACACAAAAATTGAGAAACGTGACACCACTAAAGGAACACAATAATTTTTCTAGTAATCAGTCCCAAAGAAATGGATATCTACAAAATACCTGATAAACAATTAAAAATAATTATTTTAACAGAGCTCGCAAGCTAAAAGAGAACATAGACAACTCAACAAAATTAGGAAAACGGTACCTGAACAAAATGAGAAGTTTATCAAAGAGATAGAAACCACAAAAATGAACCAAACAGAATTTCTGGAGCTGAAGAATAAAATGAATGGAAAAAAAAAAGTCTCAGCAAAGAAATGAAGCATGTCAACATCAGACTTGATCAAGCAGAAGACTCTATCAACTGAAAGGCATATCATTTGAAATTATCCGGTCAAAGGACAAAAAAAAAAGTGAAGAAAGCCTATATGTCGTATAGGACATCATCATCAAGGTAAATAATTTACAAACTATGAGAATTGCAAAAGGAGGGAGAAAGGGGCACAAAGCTTATTTTATAAAAATCATAGCTGAAAAGTCCCCAAATCTAGGGAGAGAGATGAACATGTTCTCCAACCCGATTCAACCCAAAGAGGTCTTTACTGAGACTCTTTATAATAAAACTGACAAAAATCAAATACAAAAAGAGAATTTCGAAAGCAGCAAGAGAAAAGAAACTCATTACATATAAAAGAGCCCTGATGAGGGTATCAAAAGATTTCCCAGCAGAAATCTTTCAGGTCAGCAGAGTGTGATGATATATTAGAAATGCTGAAAGAAAAAAAAGCTTCCAAAAGAGAGAATACTTTACCCTGTATTTTGAAGCTGTCCTTCAAAAACAAAGGAGAGATAATGACTTTCAGAGACAAAAGAAAAGCTGAGGGAGTTCATTACCATTTCACCTGCTTTACAAGAAATGCTAAAGAGAAACTGAAATAAAAGAATGTTAATTAGTAACATAAAAACAAAAAACTCACTGGTAAAGATAAATATATACTCAAATTCAGAATAATCTTTACTGGTGGCATGTAAATCACTTAACACTAGTATAAAGGTTAAAAGACAAAGGTGTTAAAATAATCTTTAATAATTTGTTAATGACTATACAAAATAAAAAAATGTAAATTGTGACACCAAAACATACAATGTGTTGGGAGAAGTAAAAGAGTGGGGTTTTTGTATGTGATTGAAATTAAAATTTTTATCAGCTAAAAATAGAATGTTTTAACTATGAGATGTTTTATGTAAGCCTCATGGCCACCATAGAACAAAAACCATAAGGTGATGGAAAGAGAAGTCACATTAGGTGGTGAACTTATTATACATCAAGTTGACAATGCACTGTAGAATTGTATGCCTGAAACCTATGTAATCCTTGCTAACAGATGTCACCCCAATAAGTCTAACAATAAAAATGAATTAAAAAAAAAAAAGAACAAAAACCTATAGTAGACACATGAAAGATAAAGAGAAATGAATCAAAGCATACCACTATAGAAAAATCACTAAATTACAAAGGAAGACATCAAGAAGTGAAGAAACATTTGATCTTAGCCAGAAGGCTAAGAAGCGATGAAGAAGAAAGACACAAAGGAACTATAAACCAGCCAGAAAACAGAAAGATGGCAATATTAAGTTTTTACCAGGCAATAGTTACTTTAAATGAGAATGAATTAAATTCTCTAATTAAAATACATAGGGTAGCAGAATGAATTAAAAACTATGTGCTGCTTGTAGGAGACACTTCAACTATAAGGCCATAGATAGACTCAGAGTGAAGGGATGAGAAAAAGATATCCCATGCAAAAGGAAACTAAAAGAGAGCAAGGATAGCTGTACATATATCAGGCAAAATAGGCTTTGAATTGAAAACAGAAGCAAGAAACAAAGAACATTAATTATATAATGATAAAGAGACCAATTTATCAAGAGGATGTAACAATTGTAAATATATATGCATGCAACATTGAAGCACCAAAATATATTAAGCAAACTCTTCCAAAAAAGAGAAGATGAGGGAACATTTTCAAACTAATTTTATAAGGCTTATATTACCCTGATACCAAAGTCAGACAAGGACACCACAAGGAAAAGTAATTATAGGCAAATATTCCCTGTTAAACATAGTGCAAAAGTCCTCAACAAAATATTAGCAAACATAATTCAACAGCACATTAAAAGGATCATATACTGTGAGGAAGTGGGATTTATTCCTGGAAGCCAAGGATGTTCAACATATGGAAATCAATAAATGTGATATACCACATTAAGAGAATAAAAGATAAAATTTATATGATCATCTTACTAAATGCATAAAAGACATTTGACAAAATTTGACATTTTTATGATAAAAACCTCAACAAAGTGGGCATAGAAGAAGCATATCTCAACATAATAAAGGTCATATATGAGAAGCTCACAGCTAATATACTCAAATGTGAAAAGCTAAGATATTTTTCTTTAAGAACAAGAACAAACAAGAATTCCCTCTCATCTTTTCTATTTAACACAGTTCTGGAAGTCATAACTAGAGCAATTAGGCAAACAAAAGAAATGAAAGGCATCCAAATTGAAAAGAAAAAAATAAAATCGTCTTTTTACAGATGACATGATGTAATATACAGAAAACCCTAAAGACTCTATCAAAAACCTTTCAGAACCAATAAATTCAATAAAATTGCAGGACACAAATTGATATACAAAAATTAGTTACATTTCTGTACACAACAAATTATCAGGAAAAAATTAAGAAAATAATGCCATTTATAACATCAGAAATAACAGTAAAATAAGAATAAATTTAACCAAGGAGGTAAAAGACCTCTACTCTGAAAACTGTAAGATATTGATGAAAGAAACTGAAGAAGACACAAATAAATGGAAATATATTTTGTGCTTACGGATTGGAAGATTTATTAAAATGTCCACAATAATCAAACCCATCTATAAATTTAAAGTAATTCCAATAAAAATTCTAGTGACATTTTTGACAGAAATGAACAAACAATCCTAAACTTTGTGTGGAACCACAATCTAAGTAGTGAAAGCAATCTTGAAAAAGAAAAACAAAGTTGGAAGCATCACATTTTCTGATTTCAAGTGATGTTATTGAGCTATAGTCATTAAAGCAGTATAATACTGGCATAAACACAGACATATAGACAAATGGGACAGAATAGAGAGCCCAGAAATAATCCCATATATATAGGTTAACTGAAGGGAGCCAAGAATACTAAATAGGGAAAGATAGTCTCTTCAGTATATGATGTTGGGAAAACTGGATATTCACATGGAAAAGAATTAAACTGGACCACTATCTTGCTATACCACCCACAAAAATTAACTCAAAATGGAATAAAGACTTTAATGTAAGACCTGTAACTTTAAAACTACTGGAAGTGAGCATAGGGAAAAAGTTTCTTGACATTGGTCTTAACAGTGATTTTTAAAAATGTGATACCAAAAACAAAATCCAAAAATAAGCTAGTAAACTTCATCAAACTAAAGAGTTTCTGCATGGCAAGAGAAGCCATTCATAGAGCAAAAATGTAAACTATGGAATGGGAGAAAATATTTGCAAACTATGTATTTGATGATTTAATTTCTAAAATTAAAACTCAATAAAAATCCAGGTTGAATAATAAATGACCTGAATAAATATTTTTCCAATGAAGATATACAAATAGCCAACAAATACATGGAAAGGTGCTCAAAATCACTAATCATCAAGGAAGTTCAAATCAAAATAACAGTGAGATATTGCTTTACACCTCTTAAAATGGCTATTATTGAAATGCAAAAGAAAACTAGTTGCAAAGATATGAAGAAAAGGGAACCTTTATACATCATTGGTGGGATTGTAAATTGGCACAGTCATTAAAAATGAGAGTATGAAGGTTTCCCAAAAAATAAAAATAGAAGTATTATTATGATCCAGCAATCTGACTTTTGAGTACGTATTCGAAGCAAACAAAACCAATATGTTGAAGAGCTGTATTACCCTCTCATGTGCATTACAGCCTTATTCATAGTAGCAAAGATACTGAAATAACTTATGTGTCTATCCATGGATGGGTAAAGAAAATGTGATCTACATATATTTCAGCCATTAAATAGAAGAAAATCTTCTCATTTTCCACAACCTAGATGAAACTGGAGGATATTACGCTAAGTGAAATAAGTCAGGTAGACAAATGCAAATACTGTATGATTTCACTTATGTGTGGAATCCCCTCCCCCCAACAAAAATTTTAACTGATATAGAAACAGAGTAGAATGGTAGTTGCTATGGGCTGAGGCATGAGGAAAATGGGGAGATATTGTTCAAAGAGTGCAGACTTTCAGTTATGAGATGAATAACTTCTTGGGATCTAATGTATAGTATGGCGACTATAATTAATAACACTTTATAACATTTAGTCATGTACTCTATAATGACATTTCAGTGAACAACAGACTGCACAGGTGGCAGTGATCTCATAAGATTATAATAGAGCTGAAAAATTCCTATTGGCTAATGATGTAGTTGTAACATTGTAGAGCAACACATTACTCACATGTTTGTGGTGATCCTGGTGTAAACAAACATGCAGTGCCATTCATAAAAGTATAGCACATACAATTATGCACAGTATATAAGACCTGAAAATAAATGATTATGTTACTGGTTTCTGTATTTACTGTACTATAATTTTAATCATTATTTTTAAACTGTACTTTGTTCTATTTAACTAAAAAAAGTTTGCCATAAAACAGTATGTTGTGTTAACCCCAGCAGCAGCTTCATACATCTGGTGTTTACTACTCCTTTTGATTGCATCATTTTCTCTCATGCTTGATTTTATCTTTTGTTATTTTTTATAGTAAAGTGTGGTACAGGTTTGTAGCCTAGGAGCAATAGTCTATGCCATATAGTATAAGTTATACCATTTAGTTAAGTGCATGAAATTGCCTAATGATGCATTTCTCAGAAAGTATCCTCATCATTAAGTGATGCATGACTGTACTTGAAATTTGTTAAGAGAGTAGGTCTTAAGTATTCTCAGAACAATAAAATGGTAACTATATGAGATGATGGATATGTTAATTCACTTAATTGTTGTAATTATTTCACAATGTATATATATATGAAAACATTTTGTTGCATACTCTTAATATCTATAATTTTATTTGTAAATTATACCTTAGTATAGGGGGGTGAATAATTGGTAGAAGATATATGCACAGATGTCATGTTCTGACAGTCTTTTTGATAAAGTTGCATGATGTTTAAATGAAATGTAAATAGACAATACCAAAAAGACAGAGCTCATCTCAAAAAAAGAGATGGATATTTTTACCAGAACAGAGCAGAAGCTCAATGTTAGATTAATGCCATAGTGCTGCAGGGCTATAGATTCAGAAACAGGGCAATAGCAGTAGGAGCTTGGCTTCTGTGGAGAACATGAGATGGAGGACTAAATCCAGGCTTATAGATTAAAACTAGAGGCTGGGGTAGAGCATCCATGGAAAGAGACTAAAAAACCCAAATGCCAAATCAGTTGCTTGGCACTCTCTTGTAAAAAGCAGGATGCCTTAAGGAGAAAACAGAGTTCCAGACTTGCAGAATTTAACCAAGCCTCCTACAACTTTCCTAGCTGTAAGGACAATAAGTATTTCCATACATCAATATGGAAAACCTGGTGTGGAATAGGGACCTAGCGGGTGGCGGAGGGGTGACAAGTGCTGGGTGCAGAACCACTTGAAAAAAAGTAGTAAGTTTCCATTGGATTTAACTAAAAGGGGACTGTTGATTATCTTAACTTTAGTTGTTTCATAAAACAATGGGTCCAAATATCAGAATATAATGGGTAGGGTACTAAGGGTGAACTTGGGACAGTGGGTGAAATGCAGAGCAGTGAAGGCTAGAGGAAGGAAAGTACAGGCCTTACAGCATTTAAGGCCAACCCAGATGGAATGGCTAAGGGCAGTAGGGTCCACTGGCAGAATAACCCACACATGTTCATATACACATAAAAATCCATGGGTTTCAAAAAGTAAGTTTTATGGCTGGTGTGGATAGAGGAAAGGAGTTGCAAAGGACTAGATTTTTTTCTGTGAACAAGTGAGACATGGAAGTAACAACACGTGTGTGTGTGTGTGTGTGTGTGTGTGTGTGTGTGAATGTGATACTCAAACTTTTGTTCATGTTTTAGGAGGGGCATTTTAGATATATTAATATTTACTTATATATCTGTCTCCCTATATTGGACTGTACATTCCCAAATGCAGAGACTGTATCTTGCCTATTATGGTTGATAATTGTTTGAAGGATGTTATCAAGTACTTCTTAAATAATTAGGTTTGATAAAATGTGAAACAATTAATATAAAGGATGGTATGGAAATCTGTAAATCAACTTTAGCACTTGGAATTAAATATTTAAAGCTTTATTTAGTCTTTTGAACAAGACCTTATTCTTAAATTATTCTAGGATTATATATAAATTTTATAATTTTAAATTAAAAATACAACTAACATACAATATTACATTAGTTTCAGTGTACACCATAGTTATTCAACATTTATATACCTAAAGAAGTGACAACCATAGTTGTTGATAGATACATAGTTATTGCTATTTTATTATTCATAATTTTAATGTTTTCAATCTTAACAAAGTCTAACATTCCTTGTAATACTGGTTTGGTAATGAGAAGTCCAGCAACCATCTGATACCATATCACACTATGACAATATTATTGACTTTGTTCTCTATGCTGTACATTACACCCCCATGACTTATTTGTTTTATACCTAAAAATTTGGACCTCTTATTCCTCTTTACCTTTCCCCCTCTTTTTAAACTTTTCAATTATGGTTGACATTTAATATTATTTTATATTGATTTCAAGTGTACAACATAGCAGTTAGACATTTATATAATTTAAGAAATAATCTGTCTAGTCCAGTACCCATCGGGCACTATGCATAGTTATTACTGTATCATTGACTATATTTTCTATGCTTTACTGTACATCCCCATGGCTATTCTGTGACTACCAATTTGTCCTTTCACCTTTTACACCCTGCCCCTCAAACTCCCTCCCATTATCACCTTGATAAATCTAGTACCCATCTGACACCATACATATTATAGTTATTACAATATTATTTACTATATTTTGTATGTGATACCCTACATCCCCACAACTACTTTTTAACAACTGATTTGCATTTTTTAATCTCTCCCTCTTTTTACTCACACTCACAACCTCCTCCCATCTGGCAACCCTCAAAGTGTTTTCTGTTATGTTTGTTGTTTGATCCTTTTTTTTTTAGATTCCACATATAACTGATAAACATTGCATCTGTTTTGCTCTGTGTGAATACTCCACTCAGCCCAATGCCCTCTAGGTCGATCCATGCCACTGCAGTTGGCAAAAACTGATTCCCTTCCATGGCCTAACAATATTCCATTGTATAGATGTACCATCTGCTTTTTATCCATTCATCTATTAGTGGTCACCCAGGCTGCCTCCACATCTTGGCCATTGTAAGCAATGCTGCAATGAAAATATGAAAGCACATGTTCCCTTGAAGTAGTGCTTTGGGTTCCTTTGGATAAATACCCAGAAATGGGATCTCTGGGTCCTTTGTCTCTTGTGATAGGCTTCATGTTAAAGTCTATTTGGTCTGGTGTAAGTATTGCTACCGCAGCTCCTTTTGTTTTCTTGGTTTGTTTGTTTGTTTGTTTCCATTTTCATGATATATATTGTCCCACCCTTTACTTTTCATCTGTGTCCGTCTTTTGATCTGAAGTGAGTCTCTTGTAGGCAGCATATATAAAGGTCTTGTTTTCTTATCTATTCAACCTTCCTGGGGGAGGTGGGCAAGATGGTGACTGGAGAGGAGGTTCCTAAAGCCTCTCCCAGAAAACACAATTGAACAGCCACCCAGGAGCCAAGAAAGAGCACCTTAAGTGACAAAACAGAGACTGAGAAATCCATGAATCGCAAGTAAACACCTGAAGGTTGGAGAGAAAGTGGGGAGTGGGAGAGAGGGAAGGGAGCAGAGACTGACTGCAACAGGACATGATCCCTGCTGACTATCTGGAGCAGAGCACTGCATGGGAAGGGAGAGACCATGGGGGAGCTGGGCTATGGAATCGTGTGCTGGGGACGGAGTTTGGGAGCCAGACTCTGGAACTTTTGAGTGGTAGAAGGGCTGAACGAGGACTCTGAACTGCAGAGATGATGCCCCAGCTCTAGGCCCCCTGGGGACCTACACAGGGCTGCAGTTTGGTCCCAGGCCCACTGCAAAGGTGACCCAGCTGTTTCAGGTCAGACCCACAGCTTTGGACTTATGGAGTGTGCACTTCCTCATGCATCACAGGGTTCTGAAGGCAGTGTGAGCCTGTAGATGGCCAGATGCTGAATCAGAGCTAGCAAGAAAGGCAGATTCAACAGCATTCACCACCCGACCCAGCAGAAGATCCAGCAGAAACAAGCCTCGGCCCAGCTTCCCTTGCAAAGGGCAGAAGGCAGAGCTACCCTAGGAGTGCCTGTATTCACCTCTCCCCAGGACATATGCGCATAGCCTCCAAACACAGTAGGAGATCAGAAGCAAGAAATAAACAACCCCCCTCTCTCCCAAAACTTGACCCCCAGTGCCATCTAGTGTCTGCCCTACAGCAAGACACCACAAAAGTAATAATCTGGACACTGAACACAAAGCCCTCATGTCAAAGAGGAAGAACCCAGCAGACAGGATGAATTCCTTAAAAACTAAAACTCCTCAGAAAGAACATGAAATTTATCCAGAAGATAGCTTCCTAGACCTGGAAATATCTGAACTAAATGACAGAATTTAAAGTAGCCATCCTAAAGGTTCTGAGAGAAATGAACTCATATTGGCAAAGCACCATGGCTGAGATGAACAATACAAAAAAGGAGATGAACAACATAAAAAAGGAACTCCGTGAACAAAAAGAACAATTTAACAAAGAAATCAGAACATAAGATCGAGATAGAAATGCGAGAAATAAATAAGACAAATAAAAGAAGTGAGAAATGAAATAACTGCCGTAGGAAACAGGGCCAACCAGATGGAGGGAAGAATTAATGATATCGAAGATCAGAACATGGAAACAGCTAAGAAAGAGGAAGAAAGGGAATACAGGACCAAAAGGATTGGAAGAACTCTGCAAGAACTATCTGACTCCATTAGACAAAACAACATCAGGATAATAGGAATAGAAGAAGGGGCAGAGCATTCTACAGAGAACATACGCAACCTTCCTATGTCTTTTGATTGGAACATTTAATCCATTTACATTGAAAGTAATTGTTGATAGATATGTAGCTATTGCTGTTTTATTATTTATAATTTTAATGTTTTCAATCTTAAAAAAGTCTCTAACATTCCTTATAATACTGGTTTGGTAATGACAAACTCTTTTAGCTCTTTCTTGTCTGGGAAACTCTTTATCTAGCTTTCAATTCTAAATGATAGCTTTGCTGGGTATACTACCCTTATTGTAGGTCTGTGGTTTTCATCACTTTGAATATTTCATGTGAATCTCTCTGGCCTGCCAGGTTTCTGTTGAGAAATCAGCTGGCAATCTTATAAGAGCTTCCTTATAAGTTAGTAGTTGGTTTTCTCTTGATGCTTTTAGGATTTTCTGTTTCCTTTGGCATTTTAATTATGATGTGTCTTGGTGTGCGCCTGTTTAGGTTCATCTTGTTTGGGACTTTCTGCACTTCCTGGGTTTGTATATCTATACCCTTCACCAGGTTAGGAAGGTTTTCAGTCATTATTTCTGCAAATACGTAGGCTCTCAATCCATTGCTTTCTCTGTTTTTCTTCTGGTACCCTTATGATACAAATGTTGTTACACTCGATGTTGTACCAGAGGTCTCTTAAACTATCCTCTTTTTTTGGAGTGTTAAATTTTTTTTTGCTATTCTGATTTGGTGTTTTCTGTTACTTTGTCTTCTAAATCACTGATTCAGTCCTTTGCTTTATTTAGACTACTGGTGGTTCCTTCAAGTGCATTCTTTATTTCAGTTACTGTATTCTTCATTTTTTTTTCATAGTTTCTATGTCTTCTTTTCTGTTTGCTATCTCTTTGTTGAGGTTCTCACTAAGTTCCTTGAGCATCCTTATAGCTATTGCTTTGAACTCTGTATCTGTTACATTGCCTGCGTCCATTTTGTTTAATTCTATCTCTGGAATTATTTTTTGTAATTTCATTTGGGATTTATTTCTTTGTTTCTTCACTTTGGCTGCCTCTCTGTATTTGCTTCTATGTATTAGGTAGATGTGCTCTGTCTCCCATTCTTGAATAAGTGGACTTATGCAGTAGGTGTCCTGTGGGGCCATCATGGTCCCTGATGTTCAGGCTGATTAGCTGTGGAGTTTGGCCACATTCACACTTTATACATTGCTGTGCATTGAGTGGGATGGCACCCACCTTTTGGCTGCACCAGAGGAACACTCTATACAAGGAAACTGTGACTATCCTCCAACCCTTGCCCCAACCCCACACACCTCAGTCCACCTCCTGTATGCCTTTCACACCTCCCAAACCATTGCCCTTCAGGTGGAGCCCAGGCTGAATGCCAGTGAGTGAGTGAGTCTGTGCACTGGCCCTTTAAGGGGATGTCTGGGTTTCCCACCACCTTCTTTCCCACCAGGATAGTAAGAATCCCCACTGTCTTTCACAGCCAGATGTTGTGGGGACTCCTCTTTCCATCTTTAGTACCCTGGGCTGGGGGACCTGGTGTGGTGCTGGAGTTTATCACTCCTCTGAAGGGAATCTCTGCAGCTGAATTATCCCTACTGATTCTCAACCACCACATGGACTTTGGGACCAGCCTACTTTACATCTCCACCCTTTCTTTTAGTCTCAATGTGTCTTTATATCTTTATTTTAAAACTTCTGTCCAGGTAGACTTCAGATGGTTCTCCAGGTTGATCTAATTTAGTTGTACATTTAATGTGTTCATTAAATGAAGCAGGCACAGTGTTTATGTACTCCACCATCTGAAATAGTGTTAAATTTTGGAGACTAAGTACTAAAATACTAGCACAGGATTCTGTTTTCCATTTTTAACACTGTTCCTTTGAAAGAAACATTCTGACTCAAAATTATCTTTTGAAGCACCACTTGTTTTTAAGGTGATTACTTTTAAATGGATAGTAGCTTTAATTTTAGGAATCTTGGCTGTTTAAGAAACAGTGCATACTACTCTATTTCCTGGTGTTGCCACCCCTCCTATGGCAGTCGAGTATTACAATACTATAAACTAAGAAGTAGTCTTTGAGCCTGCCACATTCCAGCCTGAGAAATGGCATCTCTATTAGGCAGGATGAACTAGGTTATTTGGTAGGTACACACAATCCTCCAAATTACAGCATCTTAAAGAAAAAATACTTCTCTGTTATTCATGTTGTATGTCTGTTTTGGGTTTGCTGTAGTTCTGTATCACTTCATCTTCACTCCAGGATCCAGGCTAATGGAAAAGCTTTTTCACTTGAAAATTGCCAATTGTTGTGGAACCAGGAAATGATAGAATGGCAAAGCATGCATTGCTCTGAAAGCTTCTACTTGAAGTGATGTATGTCCCTTCCCACATTTTATTGGTCAAAGCAAGTCATATGCTTCTCCTGCAACCTGAAGCAGGTTGAGGATGTTTAATCTCCCCGGAGGAAAGGCAGTACATTTTTGTGAACAGTTATACAATCCACCACAGCATCAAAACTGTTACATTTTTCAAAAGTGATCTTGGGAGGAATATTTTAAAGCTGAGAGTCAGGCATTTTACTCACAGAAAGTTATATCAAAACAATGGTGGGAAAGAAACTAATGCTCTGAGAAATATATTTGTACTCTATTGTAAAGCAATTTCCCTTGAGTATGGTTATGGGAGCACTGTCATTCTTTACTGCTTGTCTAGGTTTCCTCCTCTCAATGACTCCCTTTGTTCCCTGGTGTCAGAGTTCACCTCTCAGCCTTCCTCACTGAGCACTGCAGGGCAGCAGTGCCAAAATATCTCTGTCAATGAGGCCACTGGGTCTTGTTGGTCTTTGTCCCTTTGTTCCGACCCGGTTCTCTTTATGAGCAATGAAGATAAATAACACTGGTTTTATGTAAAATAGTCTATTTGTCATGCAGTGTTTCCTTTCTTTCAGAAATTGTTTTTGCTAATAGAAGTAACTTGTTTTTCTGAGATTATGCATTTCTAGTAAGAATAGAGCAAGAGTACCTGACAGATAACTTAGCCATGGTTCTCTCAGGACTTGGAGAGTTACTTAGCTTTTCACTGATGTGTGTGATAGGTTCTATACTAGCTC
>PVJL010004713.1:86147-123780 GCA_004026885.1 Lyroderma lyra | reverse complement strand
ATAAAATCAAGTCCCCTACCTGGGTTGCTCCAATTTGTTATGCAAATGTGATACTCCTCCGGAACTGGGCCACCAGGCTCCTTGCTTTATCAGCAAAATAGCTTGTTTGGTGGCCACTCTGTGCCCATCTATCCTCCTGACACCAGCGCTAATTAGAGGAGGCAAGAACATAGAATTACAGGTTCTCAGAGGATGATGGCACATTAGAGATAATCTAGTCTAACCTCCCATTTAATTCAAGAAACCTCCTGCCATCTAGCCTCGTCTCTGCTGGGAGGGTTCCAATAACGGAGCCTCGGGTCCCACTGAGAGCCCGTCTAATTGTCGTAGAGCTCATGCCTGCAGCCAGGCGTGTGGGTTTCAGACATACACGCACGATTGTTGAACTCTGAGCCACAGGTCCCTGCCGGAGAAGGGTCACAACAGTATGTCTGTCAGAGTGCCAGTGAGGGGACTACATGACACACTCGATGCAGATCCTAATTATGAGTACCGCCTTGTGACCCGGTGCCCTTGGGTTGGGTTTACACATGGACAAAACACCCAATCAGATCAGTAGGGTGGAAAAAGCAGTGTGGAAGCAGAAATAAAATAAGTGACCTGACAGAGTTTGGCTTTTAAAATAAGTTCTGGCCACGCGCTAATACGCAACTGTGTTTAATTGATTTGAGGAAATAATTTTCAAAAGACTATCTAAACCAAATGGAGAGAGAGAAATTCCAGTCAAAGTCAATCCATTTATAGTACGTTTTTGATATCCTTATCATTATGAGCTTTCTGCCTAAGTAAGAACATATTATAGGAAATGGGACTCTTAGGACATCTGACAGTAAAAACTGGGGGGTGGGGGGTGGGATCCAAAATGATTACTTAAGAGTAGAGCAATTAGAATGAGTTTATTTTTCTTCTTTCTGCATATCAAAATTTTCTACACAATTTTGATTGGCACAGTTGTGTTATGCTAATAGGACAGTGTAACTACCAGCTTTGTGTGTGTTTTTATGTCAGTTGTTTCTCCTTTTACTGCCTCAGTTTCTTATCTTCAAAGCAAGGTCGTTCAGAGAGCCGCTGTTTATATTTAGGGCCTTTCTTACAACAACCCTGTTATTTTGGTAGGTGAACATCTCCCTTATGAGCAATAATAGATTGTCACCCATTCAAAAAATCTTTCACCCTCGGAGCCAGATGATTTTCCAAAGAAAAGTCACCCCTTTTGCTAACAACAGTGTGCATCTTGCTTCAGAAATAATAAAAGAATGATAGATAGATGTTTTGAGTCTTAGAAATCTTTGACTAACAGAAGAGCTATCAAATTGTGACTTGGCCACAAGGGGATGGGTATTATTGTATAGCACATTTATACCTGGTTTACTGAGTGAAAATTGGCACCTTCCAGGTGAGTTAGCATCCTCTGAGTCCATCCCCTCGTAGAGGGTGCTCACGGCCGTTGGTGGGACACACGCCCTGAGTGTTGATTAGTTCCAAGGTGGCAGCAGTCGCTTGTGCCTGACTGACAGCCCAGTAGGCCGTTAACGTAGCCTGAAACAGTTTCCACGCACTGAAGTGCGTTTGTGACGTGTGTGTGTGTACGTCAGAAGCATCAAAGTACCTCTCACGTGCAACACATCAAAAAGGATTCCTTTAAAAACATAATTTACATAAACTGGAGCATTCAGTACTCACTTGAAGAATTTAAAGAAAATCTCCGGTCATCCTTAGAATGTTGGATTTTTTCTCGGACGATGTGATTAAAACCGTGGCATTTGGAGCCAGACAGCCCATTCGTGTGACTTTCAGTTAGTGCCTCCGTGAAATGGGCATGCAGAGGTTCCTTTTGCTTCGTGTGGAAAACCTCAGGTATCTTTAATTCAGTAGTGTGGTTCATGGTATAAAATCTTGGAAATGTTTTCTATGTTTTACCTTTTTCTAGCTTTCCTGCCGCACGTTTTCTTGTACACACGATTTCCATCTCCTGCCGTGCCCCTTACCTGAGGGTGAAAGGAGTCAGGAAGGCCGGTGAGGGCTTCTCACCACTGTGGTTCCTAATGTGCTGGAGCATTTGAATTAAAAGCAGATCCCAAGTCCTAATCCTCTGATTCAGTGAAGGGATAAAGGTATTTATGTTCCAGCTATTCATGCTGTTACCTTGCTGCTTCTTTGAAGATGAAGCTAATCCTTGTTCGTATATGCATCTGTGACCCACATTTGACAAAGAATGTTCATACCTGCACACGCGGGACTGGGCTGCATGATTTCAATGCCCGTTGTCCCTGGTGGAGGGATAGGGAGAAGGGAATCCATGCATTTGGAAAAACATTCTTCAGAGTGTACTGGGGGGAAGCAGCAAAAATGGGGTGCTGGCACCCGGATCCCCACAGACGATCGTGTCTACGCCAGTGGTGTGTGTTGCCTCTCCAGTAGCCACCCCCCCGCCACCCCTACATACTTCCCTGCTGGTGGAGGCTGGGCCAATGTCAAATACAGATGGAAAATGCCAGAAACTCACTTTCCAGCTGCTCTTGATCCACCGGCTGCCATGGGGTCCAGTTTGATCCAGAGACTTGGGGGTCTTCTTGGAAAGATGTTCCTGGGAGAGGCAGGGTGAGACCCCACGCTTCCCTTCGGCCTTTTTGACTCAGAAAACAGCAGAGGCACCAACTCCGTGTCCGGATCCCACTGAGTGGCTCACCAACCCCTCAAATCACCTCTTTTTGGAATTTCTATGGTGTGGGGATGTGGTGGGGGACAGCCCTTACTGCGTACACTACATGTAGTCTGCTTTCAGGCGCTCTGTTTCCCGCAGTCATGAGCACCCTCCAGCACAGGGGGTATGTTAATAGTCAATATCGTAATAACTTTGTATGGTGACGAACGGCACCGAGACGACGCCGTGATGGCTTTGTCGTGTATGTAAATATTGAATCACTATGACAAACGTCTGAAACGAATCGGGTACTGTATGCCAGTTATACCACAATTTTAAAAAAGCATCCTCTTAGGTGGGCCCCCCAACCTTGCGCTGAGCTGTTCTGGTTCTCGCCCTTGGTCCTGGTGCAATCGCTGGCGCACACGGGTGTACTGCCAAGAGAAGTGATGAAAAAGTTGACTGTTTCTCAGTTCCCCCCAGATGCACGGCTCCCACAAGGCCTGCCGAGGTACATGAGAGCCCGAAATCGCCCCCCCCCCCCGGGAGTTCCCCGGGGTGAGAGGTGGAAGAGGGGTGTCCTGATCCAGTCAGCGAGGCTTCAGGCAGAGCAGCAAGGAATGGCAGGCACAGCTGGGCTAAGGACACTGTGGAGCCACTCAGGAGGCTGTGCCCAGCCTCTTGAAGGAGCCCTGGGGTCCCAGAGCAGCCCATCGACCCTCGGCAGGAGCCGTGGCCATGCGCTGTGAGCGGCAGCCCCTGCAAACACAGCGGCACCCACAACAGAGGAAGGCTGAGCCGCCTGTCAGCCCCGAGAATGGCAGCCCAGAGAAACCCCCCAGCAGCGGGGGTTGATGGGGGCTGTCCCGAGAGGGTGGGAGCAGCCATGGGGAGCAGCACGTCTGCAGGAGCGGCCACGGGGAGCAGCACGCCTGCGGCCTTTGCCTTGATGCATGATGCTCTGTGCGGGCCCCCACGGGACCCTGGAGCACTTCCATGCAGGACTGAGCCGTGGGAACTGCTGGGTGGCCAGCTGGGAGACCCTGTGGCCCTTAGTCCCCAGATCTCTAACATCCCCCTCTTGTGGTTCCCCCTGACATCTGTGCAATGGAGAAGGAATTTGTTTCTCTGTTTTATTCACCCCTGTCTGTGGAAAGAAAATAACTTTCTCTCACTGGGAGACCAGGAGAGAGCGAGGCACCAAAATCTGGAGCTGATCCAAGTGTGAGGGCCGAGATCCCCATGCAGCCTCCAGGTGGCCCGCGGCTCACCACTCCCCGGGAGGGTTCCCCTGCCCTGGGCGGCAGGCGGCCACTGGTCGTGGAAATCACCGATTGGCTACTTTTGCCGAGGAGGAAAGCTCTTCAAGCTCCGAAGCCAGAGTGGTGCTTCCTTTGTGGACTTCGGCCATCACAAATTTTCCAAAGGGACTTGGAATGACTGGCAGATATTTAATAAATCACAGCTTCTCCAGTTCTTGGTGCTGAAGTGTATCTACGCAGCAAAAAATAAAGTGGAAATTTGGCAAGAGAGGTTCGAGTTGATCACAAAGCACTTGATTTTTGTAACTTGTCTATGGATGTTGCTAATATCAAAAATGGCCGATGTCAGCATCACAGTATTAATGATGATAACAGCCAGCATTTCTCGAATGTGCCAGACACTAATAACTGATGTCATCTAACTCCCACTACCCTATGCAGTCGGTACCTGCGATCTGTGTGGCTTTACATGAGTTAGTCCCTTCAGGTTGGTAAGTGACAAGGCCAGGACTCAAGTGCAGTCTGCCAGACTCCGGGGCCTGGGCATGAGACCACCCCATACCGTAACTAAAACAAGACGCCCAAGCCAGCGACAGAACATGGGAGAGTGTCCGAGATAGCCCTGGAATCAAAGCTGACTTTCTGGGCTTTCTAGGTCTGAACTACTTGTAAGGGGATGTATGTGTGTGTGCGTGCGTGCGTGCGTGTGTGTGTGCCTGTGTGCGTGCATGCGTGTGTGCATGTGTGTGTGTGCGCGTGTGTGTGCGTGCATGTGTGTGTGCATGTACACGAGTGTGTGTGTGTGCGTGTGTGTGCGTGCGTGTGTGTGTGCGTGTGCATGTGTATGTGCTTGAGTGTGTGTGTTGGTGAAGCTAAAGTGGACACTCTAAGCTATTAGGGAAGAAAACAATTTTAAACAAATTTAATTTCGTTTTGTATGCTGCCCCAAAGAAAGAAGTCATGTAAATTAAACATTTTGAAGATCCAAGTATTTAACTTAAAGCAAACAAACAAGCAAACAAAACCTCTAAAAGACCTGCAAGAGCAAACCTTGTTAACTCAATCATTCGAGTAGGCATTTTTATTCCTTTTGCATTTGAACACCACAAGCCAATAATTGATTATAAAATTTTCCTAGGTTGTCCTCATGTCAAGATAATGTTAAAAGTTGAGAAAGTATATTAAAACACACAAGTGCATCCAAAACCTTAAAAAAAAAAACCACTTCATTTTGCCTTTCCTTGTAGTTGAATATCATTGATATGATTTCACTTTATTTAAGAGAAAAGATGTAAAAACTCCATTTACTAAGCAAGGGAATGCTCTGCCCTAAGTCGTTAGTAATTATAAAGCGTACACATATTTCATTATCCGAGACTGGCTGTGAATTCATTTTTCAGGTCATCCATTAGTGAGAAATATTGGCTGTGCGTATTAGTGGCTGTGCTCAACAAATGATTCATATTTAAAAACTCATTTTCACTTCTCAAAAGCACTTTGGACGTGATGGTTTTGTTTATGCTGGAAACCACAGACGGCTCGTGTCTCCCGCAAATGCTTCAGGCGGACTCCCCGGCTGGGCTGGCAGGTGGAGCTGTGTGCTGTGTGCCCTTGAGGGGCTCCAGGTTGCCTTTCTGTGCAGACAGTGCAAGCCGCTGGAGCCCCCTCTGCTCTGTATTCACAGCAGTAGAGTGGAAAGCAGAGCTCAGCTATTGTGGGATGATTATGTGCCTCCCCAAATTCACATGTTCAAGTCCTGACTCCCAGAATCGCAGCATGTGACTGTATTTGGAGACAGGAGTCCTTACGTGAAAAGGTGGCCCTTCGGGCGGGCCCTAGTCCAATCTGGTGTCTTTATAAGAACAGAGTGGGACAGAGACCTGTACATACTCAGAGGAAAGACCATGTGAGGACGCAGAGAGGAGGTGGGGCATCTGTAAGCCATAGAGAGAGGCCTCTGGAGAAACCAAACCTGCAGACACCTTGGCCTTGGACTTCTAGCTCCAGAACTATGAAAAACAATTCAATTTCTGTTGTTTAAACCACCCAATCTGTCTGTAGCAGTCTATAGCAGTCCTAGTAAACTGAGACATCAGCCTATTATCCACTGCATCTCAATTGGGCTGAAGTTAAACTGATGATTCTCAAAACGTGGTGAGCCACGAAGGTCCATGTCAGCCATGCCCCTATCCCAGAAATGCAGAGTGACCTTCTGTGAGCACAGGCTTGGGCGCTGGAGGGGAGCGAGGACCCCAAAGCCATCACTCACGAGCTGTGCCATCTCGAGCAGGTCACAGCAGCCCGTGGAGACGTGGGCTTCCTCTCGGTGAAGTGGGGTGACGAACGCCTTCCTTGCCATGTGATGGGGAAATGCTATGAGTGGAGACCTTGCCTGGACACGCTAGACAACCGGCAAGTCGAATAGCCTCTTCTGGAGCAGGACGAAGAACGTTTCATTTTATTCAACGTACAAAAACCTCCCAAAGGCGAGCCCCCAGAGGGACCTGACTAACTCATAGCTGTCCTGAGAACTCTGTGTCACAGGAAACAGCCCTGAGACAGTGACCTTATAGAAAGTGATTTTTAAAGGAAAATCAATAGGAGCAGTTTCCGTGTTTGAATTAGTCCAGCCTGTGTTTGCACAGGCTCCGGCAGAAGAAACGCCCGGACTTGAGTTACGATTTTATTACAAAATCATAACTACATGCTTATGGCTACACAAATAAAGCCCCCCTTTATGTGCTGGTAATCTATACCAAATCTTTCATTACAAAATCATCAGCAGTATGGTTATGATGTTGTAAGAAAATCATAATAACTCAAGTCCGGGCATTAGTTCTGCCGGAGCCTGTATAATTAGGAAGGAAATTAAACTGACTATAAATTGGCATTCATGTTCCCCCCATTTTTCATTTTTGGCCTAATACCAATGAGTTGAATTATCAAACACATACGGTAGGCCAAGCATCACTAGCTGTAATTAATTTTCATCTCCAGCACAGCCTAATGAAGCCGGTACTCTTATCGAATTATCTCCCACTGCACAGAGGCCGCTATCAGAGGTGAAGGTGAAGTCTCACGCCCGGTGTCAAGGTGAGACAGCCTGTGACGGGAAGCATGACAGCCTTGCCGTGACCTCACTCGGTCCTCGTCCTGGCCCCACCGCCTACAAGCCATAGAACAGGGACAGGGACTCGAGTGCTCCCAGTTGGGACCCCATGTCCCCTCTGCAGAGTGAGAGTGAGGATAGGAACAAGCCCATTGGATCCTGAGGCTTAAAGGAGCCCCCTGGTTGACTTCATCTCGGGTGTCCCTCTGCACAACAGGGTGGCCAAGACCCATGGTGTCCCTCTGGTGGCACCTTAGCAGTGCTGTCTGTGCACCAGCTGCTAGGTTCTCAGATCCTTGAAGCGTCAGAGCAGGAGTTCAAAGAAACTGCTTCGGTGATGAAGCATATTTTGTGACCCAGAGAGCAGACATCAATCCATGTGAAGAGGGAACATCTGTGCCTGAGAACGTCTTGAAAGACAGAAGTCAGCCCAAAGTCCTGGGGACAAACCAGGATTGAAATATGGCATCGTGGGTGCATACATAAACATCAGTTCCCTTCTGCATGCATTCCAGACACACCACAATGGATGGATTTCACTTGGCCTAGAGTTGGTCTGTTTTTAAAAATGATTTTTGTGTTTGGGTTTCAGGTAGGGTTGGAATACAGGGTGTGAGGGCAGTTGTGCATTGCGACGTCCCAAACACAGAAGGAATGATTCAAAGAAACACAAAGAGAGACTGATTCCTCAGGTAAAAAGGAGTTTCTTCTAACCCCAGACGTACGAACAAACAGATGTTTCATCCATTCATTCAGTTATTCATCCATTCACTTGCTCATCTGTTTATTCAACAAATGCTCATGGGCTCCTCCCTCGGGACAGGCTCTCGGTGATGCACGAAGATAGAGAGACGAGCAAGACCGGGCTTCTGCCCTCAGAAAAGGGTGATGACACAGATCTGTGATCATGCTTGACCTTGGGTGGACACCACCTCCCTGGCCTGGACCTGCTTCCAACCCTGGGTGGATGAAGGTGGGCCTGACTTCCTCCTACCCACAGGCACAAGGTAGTTTTATCCCCTTTGCTGGTGGGACAGTTGAGTAGAGGCTCTCACCCCAGTTGCACCCCAACTCCTGAAATTCTGCAGCACTCCCATCCAGCCCTTCCTGGCTGAAAAACGCTCTGGGGAATTCCACGCAGGACACACCTAGCAATTCGCTGTGTTTCTCATGCATATTCTCCGTGTGCGTGTGTTTCCCCTTCCTCTCCCACTAAAGAATGAGTTATCTATCCCATGGGCACATATAATTAAAGAAAGAAAATTAAATCTAATACATCCTCAAACCATTATGTTCATGTTTATTTACTCTCTGTGCTCATTGCTTGCTATTAATACCCTTATTGATCATAGCTTATACCAAAAAGAAGAGGGTAGAAACATTAGTTGCTGTTGATAAGGGAATAGCGTCCTTTTTACTTAGCTTGAAATGCAATCGAGTGATAAGTGCTCATTGTGCACCTGCTATGTGCCTTGCCTCAGAGCTACGAAGGACACAGATCGGGGACAGGCACTGCTCTTGTCCTGCTAGCCGGACGCCTGGCCAGCAGCCCCAGGCCAAGGGATAAGCTGGCCCTCAATCAGGACAAGACCCCTAGTGCTCTCCTAACTCACCTCTCTGTCCCGAATGAGTCCCCCGACCCAGGTCAACCTCCAGTTCTGATCAGCCCCTCGTCCAAAGTAGGACACTGCCGCACACCTGTGTCAACGTGGCAGTTTTGCTTTGGAGCATGTTTGATGACACCATCGTATCGGTCATGCTGTCAAGTTGTAAAGCTGTCGCTGCGCATTACCGAGTGCGATGCACCGCGAACATTTCTGGTCTCCGTTTCCGGTCTCCGTTTCCGGTCTCCGTTTCCGGTCCACTTTCCCGTCTTCATCCCTGTTGATAAGCAGGACAGTTTATATGTTTCCTCTATTGTCTAAATTGTTCTTGAAGCATGTTCTTTTATTTAGTGGTATTTTCTAAGAAGCTACTAGAATGGAATTAGTCTTTATGGACATGTTTCCTGCTATGGAAAAGCCATTATACAGTAGATTGATGCTATTAAATATAACTTTCATATACTGCCGGGTGCTGAGGGAGCGATTGGGAATTTATTTGAGGTTTCCCTCTGCAATTCTGGGAGGGGAGAAAGTGCTCATTCGATGAGACTGAAGGGTGAGTGGGGCTGTGAACTAGGGTCAAGGCCAGCTGCTCCTGTCTGGTTGGACGGGCGGGTCAGGATGGTTTTCACTTTAGGCATTCCGAATTTGAAGGAATTGCTGGCACTGACTGAGGTGTGGCCTTAACCTCTCTGACCCTTTGTTTTCTTACCTGCAGCATGGGCGTGGCAATTCTGACCAGAACAAGGAGACCTTAGGAGAGAATGAACACCAAGATCTTCTAAACTTTAATGAGAAGAAACTGGGCTGAACTTGGCTCAGTCTTGCATCTCCTGAGTTAACAGCGTCCCACCTGTGTGTCATTTGAGGTGGGGTAACTCAGACGTAGGGCGTGCATGGTGTGGGAATATGGTATGAGCCTCTCCTAGAGCCCAGAGGATCGGCCCGCACCCCTTCACTGTCAGCCATTTAAGAAGAGGGCAGTCCAGGAATTGGAGACTCAGAAGAGAAGCCTTAGAGGCAGCTAAAAGAAGGAGGAAAACGCCAGCTGCTCATCTCCATCAATCCAGGCTCGTGCAGGGACATCTGGGAGTTTCCAGGGGGCCAGGGGGCCGGGGAATGCCCTGGAGAGGCAGGCTGGGTGGTGCTACTCACTGTGCTATAATTCCCTTCCATTTTCCCCACACCTTCAGTGACTTCTCTTGCCTGGTGAGACTTAGGGGACTAATTGTGAGAGAGAACAAGAAAGGGTTTTCCCCCATTTCTATCCCCGTGTGCCTCATTGAGCCCTCCTTCCCTGCTTTTTAGGGACCTCCTAACTGTCAACCTCTTTCACTAAAACCCCATCTTCCTGCCTCATCCGGGTATAAGGGACTGGCCCGCCCATTTTTGAAGGTCAGTCTCATACTTCGGTGAAAACTAAAGCGCCTGGAGCCACACCTCCAGGCAGCTCTGTGAGGAGCGAGGAGCCACGTTCCTTACCTGTGTGCCTCACTCCTCCTTGCCCTAGTGTTGGGGTGAGGGTGGGGGCGACGGGGGTTAGGGAGACTGGAGATAAGCTGTTCCCCTAGGTGACTGCCCCTCGAGTGGTGGCTCACTCCTTCCCTTAGTCATTTCTGCTGATGCTGTTTATGTCCATTTACCCCTAAATAGTTTGTGTGCATTTTCTAAGATCCAAGATATCCATCCAGTGGTCAAGCTCAGGAAATTTAACAGTGATACAAAATCATCATCTAACGATAGTACGTATTTAGACTTCATCTACGGCCTCCCTCGTGTCCTTTTTAGCTGCTTTTCCCTTTGATTCAGAATCCAGGGCAAAGTCATGTGTTATATCTAGTTGTCACGTCTCCTTTAATTACCTTGAACCTGCAGCCATCCTTTAGCTGTATGTGCCGAAATACCACGTGATTGCACTTACATATGGAATCTAAGAAACAAAGGAACAAACAAAACAGAAACAAACCCATAGATACAGAGAGCAACCTGGTGGTTGTTGAGAGGGGATGGATGGAAAAGGGAAAAGGATTAAGAAGTGACTGCTTTTATAAGAAGTTATAAAAACAGTCAAGGGAATGTAGAATACGGCATAGGGAATATGTCAATAATATTGGAAAAATTGTGTGTGGTGTCACATAGGTACTGGACTTATCAGGGCGATTGCTTCCTAAGTTATATAAGTGGACAGTGACACTTTTTAAGAACACGGGCCAATTGTTTTGTAGAATGGTCCTCAGTGTAGTTCGTCCGGCATTCCCTCAGGCTGGATTCAGGTGACACGGTTCAGCAGGAACGCCACAGCAGAACTTGTCTGTCAGCACGGACCGGCTGGCTGCCGTGAATACCACCTACAGGACTTTGGCAAAGAGCCAAAGACTAGGTAAGAAATAACCATTTCTAAACCATTTCTAGACTGCCAATCGGCCCCAGTACTCACTGCGAAAAATAAGTGTAAACTTTAGGTGCAAAGGAGTAGAAATACAGATCATAATCAATACAGGCTACGATAATCATCCTAATCGTGACAACTTCGATTTCCAGACTTTTCTCTGCGTAGAGAAGGATTTTAATGCAGCTGAGCAGTTTGCAAGATTAGAAAGGACACACTGGTGATGGGTAGCAGAGAGTGCGGCAACATAAGGTCATTTAACTGCTGAAGACTGGTTCATGTCAAGGCACCTATTGTTAGGAGTGGAACGATTTCTTTGTTCTGCCTTCTTTGTCTTGCCGTCTCAGTAAGTGTTTCAGTGAGCATCATCCCACTGCTGTGGGAGGGTCCTCTGAGATGCTGCGAGATGACAGTGTTTACTGAGTTAGCACCACGCAGTTATAATCTCATTTCATTCCAGCGATGATATTACTGCAGGGCGTAACACCCGCAACCCGAACTGTTTCTGACACTCTCACATTTCTCTTGTTTAAGAAACAGCTGTCAATAGGATCTGGGTGAACCGAGCAACTGACAAACTATAGGAAATTAAATTTTTAATCAATCACTTGCCTAAAGCTGTGAAAGCTAATGGTTGGTTTCTAGTTACCCAGACATAATACCACTTGGAAACTCTTCTTTCATCACAAGGCATCTAGTAATTTTTATGGTTTTTCTTCTTATACATGGCCAGAAAATTTTTTTAAATGCACTTTAACTATAAAGTCCCAGATAGGCTTAAAGAAAAAGGATGGAAAAGGATATGCCAGGCAAAGCGTGAGCATAACAAAGCTGGTGTGGCTGTATAAACACCAGTCAAAATAAATTTCAAGTGAAGGCCTATGAGCAGAGATTAAAAAGGAACATTTTGTAGTGATAAAAGTGACAATTCATCAGGATATATAACAACATAAAATGTATGTAGTCTTCCAAATCAATACAAAATATATAGAGAATTTCAAAATCCATGAAGAACAAAATAACTCTGTTAAAGAAAGAAATAGATGTAGTTGGAGATTTGCAACAGCTCTCTCTCATTCATCGACAGAAAAAGTAGGCTGAAATAATCCCGAGGACTCGGAAGACTTGACTAACACTTTCAACACACTTGAACTAATTGGCATTTACTGAGCAATGGTAGAATATACATACACTTTTTAATAATGCATGGAACATTGAGAGATCACATGCTAGGCCATAAATTATATCTCAATAAATTTCAAAATACTAAATTCTTTTAACATATATTTTTGGATCACAACAAAATTATTTTGGAATTAATAACAAAAAAGTTTCTAGAAAAAGCTCTAAATGCTTTTTTTAAGAAAAACTTCTAAATGACTTGTACATCAAAGAAGGAATCATAAGCAATAAGAAAACATTTGCACTGAAAAATGATAATAAAAAACACAGCCCATCAAAAAATCAAAGATTCTACTAAAGCATTGACTTACGAGAAATGTATAGCTTTAAATCTCAGATTGTTGATTCGAAAGCTTTCTTCTTGTTGAACATGTTTCTACATTATGAACCTAGAAAAATGTGGGTGAGTTTAACCCAAAATACATAGAAAGGAGGAAAGAAATAAAGATAAAAGCCAAAACCAAAAAATAGAAAGTACTTGCAGATAAATAATGGAGAAAATTAGCAAGGATAACAGCCAATTCGTTGAAGAAATCGGTAACATTGACGATTCCTTAGCAAAAGATTTTATCCGTTGAGGGTAAAACCTGAGCCAACGTGAGTGACATAGAATGTGGGATGTAGGAATTGACCTTGAGCTATCAGGGAGCTGGTTCAATAGTCCGTGTGAAGCAATTTGATCAGAGACTGAGGCCTCCAGGGCTCCAGTTAGGAATGAAAACGGGCATGACGTGGGATTATCCGAACAGACAGGAGGACCAGCTGAAGTGCAGGAACTCCAACTGGAAACTGCGCTGGTCTTCCACGGCTGCTGAGAACCAAGTTCAATGTCTCAAGTTCCGCGCTGGTGCACTTGGCGTGGAGCTGCATCGACACTTGGACCAGGATTCGGAGAGGCTGAAAGACGAGCTCCGGCAGGAGCTGGAGGACCTGCAGGCCTGGCCACTGCCCCCACAGAGACAGAGCAGCAGGCAGGAGCGACAGTGCCCCCTGCGGACCCCTAAGCTGGTCACTGATTCCCTTCTGCTTTCCAAACCTGAGGTCCATTTCTCTTGGGCCCAACCCTCACCTGGAAACAAGCAGAGAAAAATTGGATACAGTTGGAGATGTCTAACACCTCTGGGAAATGAAGTTTGGTTTGAGGAGGCCGACACATTCCCCAGCCGAGCTGATTGAGAAAACAATAAGGAAGACACAAATGACCGATAACAGAATTCAAAGAGGGAATTATCACCAGAAATTCTATAGACATTGAATAAACGAGCCCAGGCTACATTGTGGCTCACCCTCCATATTTCCTAGTTGTATGCGCTCGCAGGAGCCAAACACATCAGATTATCCATCCTTCTCCTTTCCTTGCTGAGTGAAGTTCTTCAAGGTATTAAAGCAAAAATTTACACAATGCATCGGCTAGAGCGTCAGGTTGCACTTTGCAAAGGAATTCTTCAGGCAGACGAGCAGGGCCACGTTTCGTGGAAGATCATTATTTCATTGACGTGCTCAAGGGCAAATACGATGAAAGCGAAAATCATTAGCCACTTCACATTACAGATGTGAGAGAAATGGGGAGAAATTTCCTGAAAAAGAAATGGATGTGCCCATAATCCTTTGGAGCAGGACTGCACACAACCTCAAGACCCATTTACTGCCCTAAGTGGTTGTCGTCATCTAGGCACAGCTCCTTTGTTGTCCTAGAACGTGGGCTTCTGCTTCTTGGGGTCAGGAATGCATGAGGGGACGTGCTTTGCTGTGCAGTGTTTTTGCAAGAGGTGATCATGAATTGGGTCTGGGTTTCTGCTTTCTCTGCCCGTGCAGGGGGGACAGAGGCTACAGAGAGCCGCTTTCCCGCAAGAATGAGGACGGCAAACAGGCTTGGTCAAGGTCCTGCTGCTGTGTGCCTCTGTCCCTGCTGCCACTGAGGAAAACTGTGCCCGATTCACACCGGGACACGGAGGTGGCTTCTCAGATTCCTACCTTTTTAAAAAGGTGCCTGGAGAAATCAGCAGGAAGCTCTGCATGGTTAGCTCTCTGGGTGACAGTTGGTTGTTTCATAATTTCCAACACAGCCGTCGTTTGTGACCCTAGAGTTACCAGCCTGATCGTGTCCCCTGTCACTGTCATGCCTTCTGTCAGAATGGATGAGGTGGCATTGTTCAAACAGAGAGTGCTGCAAAGGTCTCCAGAGGAAGGAGCTCGTGCAGTCCCTGAGTCCTAACGTCGTCACTCAGAGAACAGGATGTACCTCGGAGCAGAGGACATCTGACAGCGTCCCCGGAAGGAGGGACAGGCTGTTGTGTGACCTCTCTCCCGAGAACGGGCCTGTTCTTCCTCCTGGAATTCACTGCAGTTTTCAAGCCTGGCAGCTTGACGGCATATTGAAACTTTATTCAATTAAATCTACATTTTTGGGGGTCTCATGTCATGTCATTCCACTAATTGGTTTCAGCATGAACTTATGCCAATTACTATTAAAACAAAACAAAACAAAACGCCACAGCTATTCTACTAAAAGAATTTTAAAGTAAATGTGTCTTATCTCCTATTATCTCTTCATTTACTGACGGGATGGGTGCCTGAAGACAGGGAGAGGTAATTAGTCAGCAAAATCCAGCGATGCCCAGGCAGGAATTGCATTTTAGCCGTTTGCTAGACAGACAGCATGATCAAGCCATGGGGCTCCTGGGCCCTGGGCTCGCTCTTATGCAGTCTGAGCGTGTTGAGCCTCCACTGTGCCCTACCCTGTTCTAGATGCTTCTAAGTCTCAGCAGGGCCTGCCAAGCATCCATGAGAGCAGCCCCCAGCGTCCCAAAGATGGCCAATACGTCATTCACACTCAAAACTCCGGACTTCGGGTGGCCTGTTGCCCCAGCTGTTAAAATCACGACAACATCGAGTGAAATTTTTTCCTCAAGTTCTTTCAATAAATGCAGGTAGCTAGTGTCTTCCCATCTCCACCCCAGCCTTCTATTTTGAAAATAACGGTAATGAGAGAAAAGCACAGAAGTGAAATAAAGCTAAAAGGTCCTTTTATTAAGTGTCATGAAGGGACCCGGCTGAAGAACAGGGACTGTATTATATGCAGGTGGCTCTCAAGTCCAAGTAGGCCGGGAAGTGCCTGGGGTTTCTCGCCCCCTACTGGTGCTAGAAGGCCCTGCCAGCCCACTGCGTGCGAAGGAATACAGAAGCGATTTCGGATGGCTGTGTCCACCGGCCATCAGTCTGAATTTCAGGAGCCCTAGACGTTTCCAGGGAGGCCTCCAGACCCCTAACAGAGGCTGTGCAGGGCTGAGGAGGGGGCTGACAGACCCCAAAGCTCCAGTTCCCCACCCTGACTTCAACCAGACGGGGCTTCCCCGTCATTCGTCTTATGGGTCAGTGTCCCCTGAGGAATTCTATGTATGGAACGGTCTCCACAACTTTAAAAGTAACCAAAAACCCCCAACGCACACCTACTCCCTGCTAGAGAGCCCTGCTGATGAAGTATTACCAATTTTTCCATGTAGCAGAGATCCTTTTGTCTAAAACTGTTAGACCAAAAATTGGGGGTCACGTTATACACACGAGCAACTGGTTGAGAGGGTTTTGTAACGTTGGGTTAGAAAAGTAGGGGTCGTCTTATACGTTTACTTTAAAATTCTTTTAGTAGAATAGCTGGGGCTTTTGTTTGTTTGTTTGGAAACAGAATAGTTTGAAATAGCAAATGTTTTGATGAATGACAAAGTAAGACTTCGGTTGTGGTTCACGCCGTTACGCTGGTTTCTTTGGTTCTGGCATCTGGCACCCCATCTCAGGCCTGGTGGGTCGTGCAGAAGGAAAGAGCCCCCCAACAGCAGAAGGGTATTCTCTGCTCTCTGTGGTTTCTCACGGGCTGGGGAAGCCAAGCCAGCGTAACGCAGCCCCCAAGGCACTTTCAGACACTCAGGCCCACAGGTCTGGGGTCTGTGTAACGAAGCTGAGCCTAGCTCACTTAAAAATAGACCCTCCCATGGTTGGACACCACCCTGCTTTTATTGCCGCCATAGGCCAGGGTTCAGTGGAGGGGGCCCTTAACCATTACTGTTTTTTGCTCTTCTTTTCCTCAATTCATGAAACAGTAAAGGATGGTTTCAGGGAAAAGTTAATAAGAATATGTGTCTAATGGGTATTGCAAAACGTTTGCTTTCTGGGGTTGGATAATGCCATCTTGGAGGAAGTTCTCTGTGTGTGGCTATGGATCCTGGGTGTCTGTCAGGACAGAGTGATGTACAGAACCTAGAGACGAAGCTGCCCAACCCTCCAGAAGCAGCATGGACCTACACAGAAACTACAGCTGCAAATTTCTAAGAAATAAGAAACAAATATTATTGATTTTTTGGCATAAGGCAGCCAGCTTCTATAAATGGTGTCTCTAATGCCCAAAAGAGTCTTTTATGTCAAGTATTCTCATTTTACAGGTAAGAAACTGAGACTCAGGGAAGTTAATTTCCAAGCCACCAAGCTTTTAAATCCAGATCTGCCTGACCTGCTCCTTCCCTGCTTCCCACACTCCAACTCTGTTTGCACACCCCCAGTGACAGGGAACTCACTGCCGCCCTGTAAGACAGCTCTGTGCTAGAGGGGACTGACGAACAAAAAGCACTTTGTGTTGAAAGGAACTGTTTTTTTCTCCCTTTCCTATTTATGCCTCTTTACCCAGAGCCTTACCTCCATTTTTTCCTATCATAAATTATCGTTTCATTTCCAACTATATAAAGAAAAATTGGTAGAATGGTTGAAATTTCAGAGTAGCCAGTTTGCTGTGTGTCAAACTTACTATGTGACCAAAGATGCCAACCTTGCTTTGTGTCCTCAATTCCCAGTTCTATATTCTATAACTAATATGGATGAAACTGTAGTTCGTATTGATTTTGATAAGACAACCAGTCAAGAACATCTTTAATTACTTGGTCCCAGGGATTCTGTTTGAATTAACTAGACTTTGGTTTCTCTCTCTTCTGGGACATGTTCTCAACGGATTTCTGCTGAGGAGATGAGAATGAACAGATAAATGTTCTTGGAAGTAATGAATAATGTTTCTTTAGTGTAGAGGATTCGATGCTTTACGAGAATAAAATGTTTTCATTACCTGGGTCATCCACAGCAGTGGTTCTCAACTAAGGATAAATTCACCCCAGGGGGTAGGCAGCATGCTTGAAGACATTTTTGGTTGTCACAGTGGGGAGGTGGAGTGCTATTGGCATCTAGTGGGTGAGCCCAGGGACATCATTAAACATCCTATAGTTCCCAGAATGGACCCCTACACAGAAACGTCTGCCCTAATACGTGAGTAGTGCCAAGGTTTAGGAGCCCCAGTCTACAACAATACCAAAAGAATGCAAATAGTAAGAGGAAAAAGCTAGTTAATGATTTTACGATACAGGAAATAATTTATAATACTAACATGGGTGCCCACTATCATAACAAGAATCAATTGAAATGAGTGGGTCATAATTTAGTGGAAGACCACAACTTCCACGAGGGTTACGAACATCCAGTGGAAACATTCCTAGCCCTCCTTTTCCTGTGGGACTTGTTGAATGACAACCCATCGGACCGTGCTTTCTGGGAGGCAGACAGCTTAATTCTCAGATTTCTTGAAGACAAATGGAAAAGCAAATGCAGGGATAACGTGGAACGTGCAGTCTTGGCATTTCCCATGGCAACGTCGGAAGCAAACTTGACCTGAAGACAAGTGAAAGAGCTCCCCACTGCTACTAGCAAGCTTTGGGCAGGTCATTTAACCTCGTGCTTTGGTTTTCCCAGGCTTAAAATGAAAATAATAGAAAAATATCTGAAATATTGAGGTGATTATAGCAAACAAAACATGCCAGCCCACGAGGTATAAAATGAGACCCGATGGAAGATTTTACAAGGAGATCCATGATTATAAGTGAAAGCAGGTGCCTCAAACAGACATAAGAAACTGCCCAATAATACTTAAATCGTTAATAACAAGTCCTGCAGTAGTTATGCCCCAGTCAATTCCATCCACGATTTAGTCATTCTTTTCTAATCAAACACAATTATATGGAGTAAATGCTCTTAATAACATCCCAAATTAGATGACAGCGTTGCACCTGGAGCTTTCTCTGTGACCAACAGAACAGCCACTCCTTGAGAAGCAGAATGGTTGAGTGAAACCTGAAATGAGCCCAGAAAGAATGGACATCGATCGAGGGGAAGAAAAATGTACGCACGGGTCTTGCAATTAGGTAAAAGCGACTAGAAGAGAAGAGACACTCAGGTCAAAATCTGGAGTAGGGTTCTCTTCGCTGCCGGGTTTCTGACATTAGACAACTTTTCCATGTTCCAGAAGGACAGCAAGGTGACCTCACTGACAAAGAAGCCCGTATTAGAGACCACTGTGGGGTGCCGGAGGGGCGGGGGGTTGGGAAGGGATTAAGGAGCACAAATCTGTCACTGCAGGAGAGTCACGGGGCTGCAGGGCGCGCAGTCAGTATCGTCACAGTCACGGGCAGCGCCTGGGGGCCTGGAGATATCGGGGCGATCGCTCAATAAACCACGATGCTGTGCACCTGAAACTAATAATATCGCACGTTAACTATGATTGAAAAATAAAAATAAATAACATTAAACATAAATCAAAAAAAGAAGGCTGGGTTGAATAATTAGAGGTAGAAGGACAAGTCATTAAGAGCAGGGAGGGGTAAGCGATGTCCCGAAGATGTTTGGAAGCATCGGAGGCAGAGGAGAAGGTGATGTGACAACAGAGAAAAGAGGAATTTAAAGATGACGACCTGCAGGCTCTGCAGGTGGAGAAAGGAGCCAGGAGGCAGAGAAAGTCAGGGATGCAGCTTAGAAACCACTGGAAAAGGCAAGGACGTGGCCTCTCCCCGGAGCCTCTGGAGGGAGCACAGCCCTGTCAGACTGTGGTTGTCGACCAGGGACACCACCTGGGACTTCCGAGACCCAGAACTTAAAGGGAATAGATTTGCGTTGTTTTGGACGGCCGAGTTAGGGATCATCTGTTACAGTATCCATAGCAAAGGAATTCGGGGAGCAGGCGGTGTGTCTGGGAAAATCCAACGCGCACACCTGGGCTCAGCCACGGCCACAAAGCGACGGCTGAGCCCCAGGAGTGGGCGGAGTGCATGGGGGCGCGAGGGGCCCCGACAAGGAGGGCCGACCCCTGGGGAGCACCGCGGCGCGTGGACAGTGGAGACGGAAGGTGTGAGCGCGGCCAGAGGCGGGCGCCCGGGGGGCAGTTACTTTTCAGAAGCCGAGAAGAAATGTCGGAGGCTGCTTTGCCGTCCCTCACCCTGGGCTTCCGTTTCTGCCTTTTTCTTGGCGCTTCACGGACAATGGCGATGGGCCCTCTCGGCAGAGCCCTCACAGCAAATCACCCCAATTCACAGAGGCAGAAAGTAGATTAATGGTTGCCCGGGACTGGGGGCAGGGGGGAGGCGAGAGGGCAGAGGAGTTTCCTCCAGGGCGATGACCACGTTCTGGAATTGGCGGTGATGGTTGCAGAGCTCTGTGGATACACTAAAGCCCACTGAACTGGACACTGAAAGTGGACAAGGGGGTGACTTATCGGGCATGAGAATCATTTCTCACTAAAAATAGTTAGGTGGGTAGAGAGCTCAAAGGCCAGTGCCCCAGTGGCCTCCAGGTGATGCAGCAGAAGCGAAGGGTGGCCCGAAGCCCCCAAGTTGAGCGTGCTCCTTGTCACGTGGCGGCTCTTGGCCATCTCTGCTCCCGAACCTTCTCGGAGTTTCCTCTGTCGCTCTGTCCTGCATGGAGGAGAGACATGAAGATGACAGGCGGGGCGAGGGGTGTCACCTGGAGAGTTCTGGGTGTGATGGAGGTGTTTCTGCTGGGCACAGGGACAGATCCCCCTGAACGAGAGCCAGATCCTTTGGGTTGACTTCCAGCAGCAGGTGGTGGCTGCTAATTAGAAAAGCAGGTTGTGGTGGCCTCAGGACTAAAGAAGACAAAATCAAGTCATTGTTGATCGTCACTCACCGAGTAGAAAAGGCTGGTAGCGAGTGGACACCTCTGAGGGGCCCGCAGGAAACGTCCTCCAGGACACCCCTTTAAACATTGACGGGAAGGTGGAGCTGGGGTCCCCAGAACTCTGAGGCTGAGTTCAGAGGTGACTGTCCTTCCGTCCGGTTCGCTAGTCGCACTCCCACAGGCCCTGAGTACCTGTCTGTCTGTCTGTAAAAAGGTTTCTTGGTCCCACAGACCAGACCTGCTGCCATTTGCATTAGGACCGGAGAGCGTGTCCTGCAGACCGGGGCCGCCAGCAATGCGACGGGGCCTTGCATTTGGGGCTGGAGGGAAACGCACTCCGGGCCAAGGGTCTGGGAGCTCCGAGACGCTTGCACTGTATCTAGTGGTCGCTTAAAAACAGTATTATCAACAGACTATAAACAAGAAAATGTGCTTCTTTAACGAGCTGTGCCTCACTGGCACGGTGATTCATCCCTGGCCTAACGGACGGAGAATGTTTATTTAACAAGAGCAGTTGCTGGAATTGGCCAAAATCACACCTTTTTCTGAGGTTCTCTCTCTGCTCGTGGCAGCGGTACATACCCATGAGAGTGGCTTTTATAGAGTTGTTTTCACTTCTCTAATAGCTGGATTGGCAAGCAAAAAGCATGCTTTGAGGGGACTAGCTCAAGATCAGGTCAGAGAACACAGGGATCCTTTGGGGGGCTTTGCATAAGCCTCCTGAAACCTAACCTGTGATCGGCGACAGCTTTCTTCCCAAGACGCTCTGCTCCCTGCAGCGGGGTTCGTACTCAGAGCTCCTTCCGTTCTCCTGTCTTCCCCCCGCCACACTGCAAACCAGACGTGTCCTAAGCGTGACTTACGGATAACCTTCTAAGCACACTGCGTCCATCATCTTCAGTTCATGAAGAGTTGTTGCCACTTTTCTGAAGTGGCGTAAGAGCAGCTAGGAGACGGGGCAGAAGTGTGAACTTCTGGGCGCTGTGCCTCCCGGGAATGATGCCTCACTCCCAGTGGGTGAGAAACTCCCACCCATGAAGAGGGGGGAGCCTCAGGTGGAAGTGCCCCCACAGGCCCTCCTCTCTGCACCCCAGCATCTCAGATGGACACCTCCCCTTACCCCTCCCTCACACGCTTCCTTCCCAAGGGTAACCCTCCCTCAGACTCCAGCTCCCACCTGCTACTTCCTCCTCCCACATTTGGGGAGCAGGCCCTCTCCACACCTGTCCTCCGCTTCCATCCATTTAGTGACTATCTGCTACCTGCCAGGAGTTAAAGACGAGACATTCATCTAAGGAACGTAAGACTACTCACGTTCATCTGCCACTAGCCAGCCTGTCCTTTGAGGTTCTTGAGAAATACAGACAGAAATGGAGACACGTGAGTCCTGCAGGGTTACTGCTGCGCTATGGATCAGAGGGAGAGGGTAGCCTAGGACGGGGCGGGGTGGGGGGTGAAAAGAAGACAGCTGATGGGGAGAATAGGAGACAAGAAGAAAGCTGAGCTGCAAACCAGCCCTCCAGAGTCCTCTGGGGCCTCTCTAGCCTTCCAGGAGGCCAGCTCAGCTCCATGGTTTGCACTTCTGCCCCGGGTGTTTCTGGCCTCCACGCACAGACCCGGTGCCTGTCAGACTGGGTTGCAGCCCACAGCTCACTGCGCTGTCACTTCGCCCCTGCACAACCAGAAGTGAGTTTGTTTCACCCGGAGAGAGGGGGAGAGCTCAGGATCAGTGGCAAGGGAAAATGGAATGCATTGGAGGAGAAAACTCCATTACAAACTCTCTGCAGAGCCGGGGTCATCCATCTTCCTCTTTTGCTTGTTGGTGAGCAACTCTCTGCTTGCAGCTCTACCCTCTCTTTCTCTGAAGCAAAAAGAAACCCAGAGCACGATTTCCCCCTTTTAATTGCAGAATTAAAGGGATGGGTGATAGAGCCCTACATCAAGCTCACAACCTACATTTTTACTTTACTGGGAGCATGCCCTCCAGCACGTCTTTCCTCAGGCCTCACCCCTAGCTGGAGCCTCTCCCTTTCAGGCGCTTGTCCTATCCACCTGTCCATCTTCCCCCGATTAGTCTAAACACAGCCAGACACTGGAGAGCTCTCTGCTGCCCCCACCCCCAAGTTGTCTGCTGTTATCTTCCTAAAATGCATGAACTTAAACCAGTGGATATGATTTTGAGTTCAAAGGAAAAATCAAGAAAACAATCCTAAGATAGGGACAAAGCTGATGACAGCATCTTGCTTTATTGCTTGCTGTTTGCATTTATTTCCCCAGAGACAAAGCCCGGTGCTGGGGAACCCCACTTCAAAGCATGATGCCCAGTCCATGGGTGAGTCACAGCAGATTGTGAGCTGGTCACAGGCAATTACTACTCCTAATTAAAGTCTGTGAATAAATCTCTTTTCTATTTAAATCACGTGTCTCCAAGGTTATCCTTATAATGAAAATACTTTCACTCCACTTGCTTACAGTCTGATGGGCTCTCTTGAGTAGAAGTTAAAGGAGCAGACAGCACACCCAGGACCCTTCAGCCACCTCGAGGCTCCTGTGGCTTAGGACACACCTGTCCTGATGCCCAATTCGTAATTATGACAGTTCGAGACGGTTAGAGGAAAAGGCTTTTTTGGTTTTTCTTGAAATCTAGTGACACCCATTGGGCTGCATTTAGGATGTGAGACCATCTGTCCCCTGTCTTGGGACAGAAAGTGCCCTTGGGATCCGACTACCCAGGAACTCTCATTCCAGATCTGCTGACGTGCTTTGCGCCCGGCAGCACCGGCCTCTCTGGGTCTCCATTTACGCTCTCAACAATGACCCTAACACATGACCTCCCTCAATACAGGAGATTCTCAACTTGCCAAAATTCAAGTAACAGCCTTTCAAAACCAGCCAGAAAACAGGCAGCAGAGTAAAAGGCTTTCAGTCCTGCCTGCCACCAACAGAGGGTGCCAGGCGTCACCTGTGTGGAGGACAGAGGGACAGTCTTCGGCAACGTAAAGTGTTCGGGAGCCCCTGGAGGCAAATTCACCTTTAAAGCGGGAGGGCTGGAGGTCATTGCCAGGACACAGGTGGCAGCGTATCCCCTTTCCTTCCGCACTGGCCTCCGCCATGAGCACATTTGTGCCGGTGAAATCAGGCGCAGGGGGCTGTTCAGCCAGGTTCATGCTTGTGGTCCCGGACTGTCTGCTTTCACGGCCGGGGTCCTGGTTTGTAGGATGGACTACCTGGTTGCCCTGCCCAGTGGCACCCCTGACATCGTTCACTGCGGAGACAGCCTCCGACGGCCGGTGTGAAGCCTGTGCTTGGCGTGCTTGGTGCGTGCCACACCGCCGAACACGATGCTTGTCCCATTTCTGACCTAGGATCTGGGTGGCAGTTTATGTAGTACAGGGGAGCTGAGCCCCGGCACTATTGCCATTGGGGGCTAGAGAGTTCTCTGTCACGTGAGCTGCTTAGTAGCATCCCTGGCCTCCACCCTCTCGGTGCCAGTAGCATTCTCCCCCCCTCCTCCCGCTTTGTGACAGCCGCAGATATCTCCAGACATTGTTCTGTGCCTTTCAGGAGGTAAAATCACCTTGCTTTGAGAACCACTGATGTGGTACTTCTCACAGTAGGACTTAGTGTACAAAGATGGGTCAATTCTGCCCCTGACAGTCATGGTACCTGAAATAGCACCTGAAATCTGGGGCTGAGAAGTACTTACCTTGAGGATTTGGAAGAACATGCGGGTGGTCATGAGCTCAAACTTCAGAGTTGGACAGCTTTGGACTGCAATGTGGCTCTGTCACTTACTGGGTAGCCTTGTGCAAGTGACTTAATCTTTCTGAGTCTCAGTTTTCTCATCTGTAAAGTGGGTAAAAAAAAACAAAACCCTATCTCCCAAGGCAGATGTGAAGGTTCAAAGAGACAAGATGTGTAAAGCATTTAGTGTGTTTGCAGTACCCAGTAATAGTGTGACGATGATGATGGATGATGTTGCTGTTACACTGGGGACAGAGCCACGTGAGTGAATGGCCTCCTATGTTTTGAAAGGTGTGTGGGCAAGTCAAGTTTCTTTGGAATAGGCTTAATGACAAATAAGGATATAAGCCTGTAACTATTTGGAGCTATCCCGTAGTTCTGCCAGAAGCCTGCTTCCCTGGTATGTGATTTGGGTAGTAAGTGGGCACATGTTTTTTGTATTACAAATTCTTGAGACCCATTATGTATGGCACCAGACAGCTGGCCCCTGTGGCACGACCTTATTTCTCCAACCGGGGAGATAGTCACTGCATGGCCCGGCAACCCAGAACTGAAATGTGACAACCCACTGTCAGACACGATGGCCATGCATGCTCCAGTTGAGGGTCCTTTTATGTCAAAGTCTCCTCCAGAATGTGATACACCAAGAGGGTACATGCCATTTGTGATCCTGGGATCGTCCCTGAAACTCATCTTACACGACTAGTCCTGGGCTTGGCCTCTGTCCCTGGCTGTGCTTAGACATCTCTCCATAACCCTCTCTGAATATCATCAACATCTTCACCTGCCAATAGGGACCCATAATACCGACTGAATATTATCAGGTGACTATGAATATTAAATAAGCCAATTAAAGTGGTCGGCATCGTGTCTGGACTCAGTAAAGGCCCTGTACATATTTATGTCTGACCGCCTTTCAGATCCTCCTGAATATAAGTGGCCATTCAGAAATTTTAAATTGCATGCCAGTCTGAGTAGCGTGATAAAGTCTTGCACCATCCCACTTTGTCCCACCCAGGACGTGAACCATCCCTGTGTCCAGTGTGTCCACGCTCTCCACACTCCCCACCTGTCAGTCACTTAGTAACCATCTTGGCTGTCAGACCAATTATCGTGGTCTCACAGGGCTTGGGTTCAAATAGCCCTTATTTTACTTAATAGTGGCCCCAAAGCACAAGAGTAGTGATGCTGGCACTTCGGACATGCCAAAGAGAAGCCGTAATGCTTCCACTAAGGGAAAAGGTACGTATGGGCGGGAAAAACATATTACGTATAGGGGTCATCACTAACCACAGTTTCAGGTGTCCAGTGAGGGGGTCTTGGAATGTATCACTCACTGCTCCTGCCTTCCCTGTGGTTGTAGGGATGAAATGACTTAAATGATACAAACCACTTAGCTAGAACACAGCAAGCACAATGTAGTATTAACTGTCATCATTTTTATTTGCAACATCATCCATTCTTAGATTTATATTATATAATTAGCTTCTTCGGTTATTTACCTCCTCACCAGAGTGAGTCTTTCTTTAACTGTCAGCAGTTTTTGAATGCTCTTTAGCAACAGTCAGTCAGCTCCTGTTTTCCTGCCTAAAATGACGATATCGCAGTTTGCAAAGCTCTACGTTTGGTGGAAGTCATCATAACAGTAACAGCCACAGTAATTGCTATGCAATTCCTAGGATGGAGCTAAAATTCTGGCCAGCCTTTCTCCTAAGTCTTAATTTCAGACATGCTTAGTTTTAAAGGGTTCCTACAACCAGGATCTAGAACCACACAGAGGGAATGTTTTCAGGACTCTAAGTGCCTTGACCACGAGAAAGCGCTGTCTGGCTGCTCCCAAAATCTCCCGGAGATCGCCCTGTCTGTGTGAGAACAGTGCTCATTTGTGATTCTCTCTGATACCAGAGCCCCTTTCCCCACAGGGTGCTCAGGCCTGAGAGAAAAGGCAGAACTCCAGGTCTCTACATGTCACAGTGCACTAATGCTCATTTCCAGAGACAAACAGCTCCATTACACCCCAGGAAAGCCTTTGATACCCAGACAACCTGCTGAAAACATATAAATTGAATTTCACACTCAAAGCACAAATTCACCTTCACAATACAGCCCCCAAAAGTACTTCAAATGATTTTGTGTGAATCCTTTCTGAGCTATGATTGTAAGATATGATTGCTCTGGCAGAGGGGGGTGACAGGGAAGATTACGTCATTAGCTTTGTCAGTGGAAGCCCAGGTGAGGTTATGAAAGGATTTAGCAACCCCGTGGATTATTAAGGGAATAAATAAATATTTTAATATAATTTGGAAGATATTGCAATAAGGCCCAGCATGAATAATCCACTACTTTCATTGTGATGTGCTTATGGTTGAAAGTCAAATGTCTGAAAGTTAAAAAGAAAAAAGTTCTATTCATTATTAAGAGAGAAGATATGAGGTCTCTCCAGAAAAGATCCAGCCATAGATGCCTCTAGTTTTCATATTACATGGCTGGTTACTTTCTAGCAGCCCTCCTATGTCCAACAACTTTGCAGACTATGGTGTGTACAGGTGCTGCTGAACTCAAGGTACAGGCAGTGTGGATGCTTGGGTAGAGCCTTCGCAGGCAAGTTCTGGGGCCTGGAGCGGAAGGTGGCTTCTAGTTACCTGGGCAACGAAGGAGGAACTCCAGGTCTCTCTCCTCTGCCCAGATCTGCTGTCTCTCCTAGTGGGACAGGGAACATAGGGGGCAAGTAACTCCCAATCTGTACATATTCCCCAGAGGTTCCCTAGGAAGCCACTGCAGGTTGGCAGAAGGGTGTATGTTTGCACCACAGCAAGGCCGAGCAGATTCTCGGGCAGCTTCTCCATCACCTCTCACACGCGGGCGTCGTGGAGTCATCTCTAACGTGCTGCCTGCTGCAAGCTCCATCCCTTCCTGGCTGGGAGATCTTCGGCAAGCTGTGTTATTTTATTGAGCCTCAGTTTCCTTATCTGTAAAATTGGGGTGCCAATTCTTAATGTGCTGTGAGGACTAAATGCAATGACATACATGAACCACTGAGTGTAGTGGCTGGCTCATGAGAATTGCCCCTTACCCCTCTCCTTTCTAACAGAGAAGAAGGAAGGGAGTCTCAGTCCTCTTTAAACAACAGTAACAGTCCATCATAGGCTACAAATTCCTGTCTGGTGGAGGGTTCATGAGAAGCTGAGAAGAACCGTTCTTTTGAAGAGAACCACACTCCATCTTTCTTACCTCTGATTTTCTGATTTTCTTTATGGCCTTTGATAAGCCTCCTGGTTGGTCTGATTCCTGGTTACCTGGACAGGTTGGTCCTCACAGTGACTTCCAGCTCTGTGGTTTGCTGACTGACTGTACCACATGGTTGAGGCTTTGTAAAATGAAACATTTAGGGATTGTTTGCCTGAACCCCCTTTGTCCCCTAGAAACATCTCCCACATCCACATAGCTATACGGGGTCTCTTACATTATCACACGGATTGGCTTTCCCTGGCCAGAAGTGAGAGTTCCAGGTGACTGACCCAATGGGGTGAACCTGTTCTTCTCCATGAGCTGTTCTGGAATTGGGTAAGAGCTTGGGGAGCAATGAAATCCAGTTTGAAAGCTGATGACAGCTGTCTTCTCAGCCTTGTGGTGGGAAACAGGCTGTAATGAGAAAGAAAAAGCCAGCCAAGGGAGAGAAGCAGAGAGCAAAGGTTCGGGAAGAATCCAAAGCCTGGTCTACTTCACGTTCTACTTCGGATTGTCCCAGGTGCCCTCCTGCACCCCTCTCCTCCCTGCAGTTTGTGTGTTTGCTTCCTTGGATTCTATGAGCCCAAGAATGATTTTTTTGCCAAAGTGCATTTGAGTTGTATTTCTTTCACTTGCAACCAAAAATCCTGACTTGGAGCATCATTTTTATTCAATCCAAATATCCCTTGTGTTTATTTGGAATGACATGGTTGCCTTTTTTATTATTATACATGGCATCTACCCTCTTAAGAAATTTTTAAGTACACAATATGGTGCCATTAAGTACAGGCAGGATGTTGTACTACAGACGCCTAGAACTTATTTATCTTACACAACTGAAACTTAATGCAACTCCCCATTTTCCTCCACTCCCAGTTCCTGGTGATCATTATTCTGCTCTTTAATTGTATGAGTTTGACTATTTTAGATATTAATACCTCATATACATGGAGCAATTTGTCCAGTAAAGTTGCAGAATACAGAGTCAACTCGCAAACATCAGTGTGTTTCTATACATTAACAACAAAGTATCTGAAAAGGAAATTAGAAAAAATGATCCTATTTGCAATAGTATCAAAAGCAATGAAATCCTAAGGAATAAATTTAACAAAGGATACTAAAGATTTGGTGCACTGCAAACTATAAAACACAGTTGAAAGGAATGGAAGAAGACACAAGCAAATGGAAAGACCTCCCATGTTTAATGATTGGAAGAATTAATGTTGTTAAAATGTTCATACCATCTAAAGTGATCTACAGATCCATTGCAATTCCTATCAAACTATGAGTGGCATGTTTTACAGAAGTAGAAGAAAAAAAAATCTAGAGTTCATATGCAACTAGAAGGGACCCTGAATAGCCAAATCAAAGGACAAAGATGGAGGCATCACACTGGGAAAGAAGGACAAAGATGGAGGCATCACATTTCCTGATTTCAAAATATATTGCAAAGCTGCAGTAATTAAAACAGTATAGCACTGGCATAGCGACAGATACATAGACCAGTGGAATAGAATAGAGAGCCCAGAAACAAATTCACACATATATGGCTAAGAATGCACAGTGGGTAGTCTCTTTAAAAAATGGTGTTGGAAAAAGTGGATATCCACATGCAAAAGAATGAAATTGGACCTTTATACCATACATGAATGTTAATTCAAAAATAGATGAAAGACTTAAATGTAAGGCCTGAAACTGTAAAAATCTTAGAAGAAAACATGGGGGCAGGAGCTTCGTGACATCGGTCTTAGCAATGATTTCATGGTTATGACGACACCCAAAGCACAGGCAACAAAAGCCAAAATAGCCAAGTGGGGCTGCATCAAACTAAAATGCTTCTACACAGCATAAGAAACAATCAATAGAGTGAAAAATCCACCTATGGAATGGGAGAAAATATTTGAAAACCATATATCTAATGAAAGGTTCATTTCCAAAATATATAAGGAACTCCTATAACTCAGTAACAAAAACAAAAAACTAATAACCTGATTGGAAAAATCGACTAAAGACTTGAATAGACATTTCCCCAAAGAAGATATACCAATGGCCAACATGTATATGAAATGATGTTCAGCATTACTGACCACTGCAAATCAAAACCACAATGATATATCTTCTCACACTTGTTGGATGGCTAGTTTTTAAAAACTACTAAGTCAGACAATGTTACTAAGGATATGGAGAAAACTGAACCCTTATACATTGTTGGTGGAATGGCATGGCTTTTAATATTTTATTAAACCTATTATTATGCTACCATTGAATTCAGCTTCTGTTGTGACATGCTGCTACCTCAGGGGAAAATTAGGAGTTCCTCAGGAGTGTACTTGTATATTGTGAAAATATCAGGCCCAGCAGACGTCCTTTCCTTGGGGGGCTGAAAAAGAGGAAAATATCAGAGAGCAAGTCACCACCAGCCCAGCAAAGTAGAGAGACAGACTGGCTGGAGTCCCTCAGAATGTGCTGCTTTCCATTATTGTCTGTAAGTGAGAAGGGAGGGCAGAGTGAGAAGTCAACGGTGACTTCAGGCTTTGGCATTTGGCATTCTGGCACGGCCGGGCAGGGCTACAGTGTAGCTCAGCCCTTAGATGAAGTGCAGTATTTTGTGACTTATCAAAGACTCTGCATAACTCAAAAAGGATTTTTTGTATCAATAAAAGCATTTGAGTGAATTGATCTGGTTCAGTTCAACAAATCTCTACTGAGGGGCTACTATGTGACAGGCGTAGAGGGAGGTAGAAGAGGGCACAAAATGAATAAGACACGAATGTGTCTCCAAGAGGTCTGGAGAAGGAAATGGGGTACTTTTAATAGAATATTAATATAATTGTATCTTTAGATGAAACGTATACTAATTTTTCTCTTTTACATATTTTTGTATTTACTACAATTTCACTGACACATTTTAAAAGGTACCTGTATTTCATTCATGAACACATATGGTTTATATAATCAGAACATAGAAAATATACTTTTTTAAAAAGAAAAAAAATATGGCAGCATCCGAGTCATGGTATTTAGCCTGAAATCTGGAGTTTCTAGAAAGACCTCCATGAGAGGACACCAGTTCTGAGTTTTAAGGGAGAGGAAGAGCCCGTCAAAGAAAGACCAAAGGGTATTCCAGGCTGAGGAAGCAGCATGAACAAAGGCCCAGCTATGGGAGAAAAGGGCATCACCCCGGCTGGCTGAGCTCCAGGAAGCGGCTTCCATGTCTGCCTGCTGCATGCTATGGCCCCAGTGATCAGGGACAGGCAGGTGGACTCCAGCTGAGCCAGCAGCTCCTGCCTGCCGAGTGCTCTGTGCACATGCGTGACATTGAATGGGGATGGATGAGGTCGGTGGGAGGAGAAAGGCAGGCAGGTGACAGAGCCATTGCCAAGAAGATAGATTTGGTCCGGGAGGCCACTGAGAGTGCCCGTGGTTCTGAAAGCATAAAGGAAATTTGTACTGCACCTGACGTGTTCTCTTTTAGAAGAACAGGCACTGTTCAGGGACAATTTCTCCACAGTTTAAAAATTGATGTTGTGTTATTATCACTTCCTTAAATCACCCAAGTTCATATCAAGGTGCTTACTATCTCCTGTTGTAGATTAATGAGCCCTGAGACAAATTCCTCAGTATCAATAAAACCCTGACATGAGCATATTGCCATGAGAAGACTATTCTTTTGGGCTAAATGAAGCCCGGAAACAATGGATTCCTCAATCACAGACACCACGTCTATGAAATGTCTTTGGTAATGCCAGCTCTATTGGATCTGCCCCCAGGGCCCCTGGGAGCATTCAGCTCGGAAGGGCGAGGCTCAAGATAAAGACATTCTAATATGGATCCTACTACTGAATGGCAAGTTATGATAGGAACAAAAATACTTTATATACACACATATATTCTTGTATCTGTGATCATATGTATATATCATATGTAAGCAGTATATGTGATATCTGTAATCAGAAGTATGAATTTCCATTCTTTCTACTGCTTCTCAATAAATAGCATTGTTGTTACTCAGCTCAGCAGGTTTTATAGAATGCCCCTTTCTACAATTATGCAAGAATCTTAGTGGCTTCCCCTTTTAAAACATTTTAAGGGAAATTTAAGCCTGATTCCTGCAGAGAACTCATTTTTGTGAGCACTATGTTCTGCCATGAGGAAGATTAATGACTTTTTCCTTCTCTACTTTCTATTGAAATCCTTCGTGCACGTGAGACAGATGTGAGGAACTTCGCATATAACGAAGTCAGGTATGACTAAGAGGTGAAGGCACTACCTGGCTCCTCATCCTTAATACCCAGGACAACTATTACATTGGAGAATCTTACATGCAATAATTTTATGCACATAATTTGCCCAAAGTCACACCATTAGGGGGCAGCAGGGCCACTAAGCACTTTTCTGTCTCACGTAACAGGAGCCCTGTGTCCTGGACAGAGTCCTGCCTTTGGAGTGAGAAAACCTGGTGGAGGGTGGCTTCTGTCGCTGGCTACAAGTGTGACCTTGGATAAGTCACTTACCATTTCTGAGGTGGAATTCCTAGATTCTATAACATGGGCTTGGCAATACCCACCACTGACCACACAGAGTTGGTTTGGAATTCAAATGATTTCATTAAATAATATAAGATTGACCGATTTAAAATACTAATGTTATAAGGAAAACAATCTAACAAATGCAGTAAAATTCTTGGCGTATGTTATGCTAGAGTTGGTGGGAGGCTGAGTGACCAATGTCAGGAGCTGGTTTTGAGTGAAGACCCAGCTTGAGAAGGGAGGCACAGGGGGCCCAAGCCTCGAAGAAACATGAGGCATCATGGTCCTGAAAGGCACACAAGCAGCAGCCCCTCTCCTTTAAAATCTGACCTCTGCAGCACGGGAGGTAAGCCTCATGCTTCCATCTGCTCGAGTAATAAGCAGGATGAGATTTGTAGGGTGATCGCCCTGCCCATGGCTTCTCACAGAGCACAGGTTGGGGCTTACCTGGCTGGCAGATCACATAGCCCATTTCTTTTGGCTGTGTGCTGAGGACAGCCTGACCGTTATTTATTTATTTATTTTTATTGTAATGTTCATTGCATTATTAAAACAAATATTCAAGTATACAGATTTTATAACAATTATTTTACATTAACAAAATAGCAAAATAGCAAAGGATAAGATAAAATCACTTCTATTCAGATAGGTTTTTACTATCACACTAAACCAAGCAGACAAGTTCAGTCTCAGCACATTTAGTTTGTCTTTCATTCAGACTGGAAGATTCTGTCTAGTAACAGCGTATCCATATGGGCCACATAAATTCACTTATGCTTCATATTTTCTCTCAGAATCACAACAAAGGTGACCAACAGCACTGTCTCTCTTTCTCACTGGAGAAGCTTTGTTCTACAGTAGAGATGGAGAACACCACAGCCACTTGTAGGACTGGCTATTTCTGAAACTGCTGGTAGTTCTAAGTTGCCAGCAAAAATGCTGGTAATTTCTTCAAGCCAAGCCTTTTATATTCGGACAAATAACTTTCATGGTTATTCTTTTTAAAATTGAAGTATAGTTGACATACAATGTTATTTAGGTTCACGTATGCAACATTGTTCCAATGAAAGACGGGAGAATAAATTGGGGGAGCCAATCTTTGTCACAAGAAGTATCAAAGATTTTTACTAAGGGGGTGATACATTTAGATCTGTGGTTACAGGCATCTCTGGCTGCCCCAAAAGCCTCAGTAGGGAAGAATGTGGTGCAGGGAAGGGAAGGGAAGCAGAAACAGTGTGTAGTTGCCAGAGAACAACTAAGAGCCAACACATGTCCATTAGCTTTAATAACTAAGAGGATAATGCAGGTGGTCCTTGAGAAAGTTGTTTTATAAAAGCAATAAGGTGGTCACAGAGACCTGCGATGACAAACTTACCAGTATTTTGTCGGGTTTGTTGGTCAATGAAATAAATGTACTGGAGGGAGACACAAACATCTGCAAGAATCTTTGTTGGAAGGTGCTATAAGGGGTACACCAAGGAAGTGTGGGGTGCAGAAGGAGAGAGGAAGTCTGACTAGAGGGAGAGCAGTAGAGGAGAAACTGCAAGGTGAAAAAGTCCTCTAACCAGCCTCAAGAGTAACGCTATTGTTAAAGTGTTTCCAAAAGCAGATAGGAAGTGTTGTCCATATTTGGAAATTTTTATATTTGGGGTCATTCATCTCATTCACTTTCTCCATTTCATCTCATTAATCCTACTCGGTCTGGAGAAAGCAGACGTGACTGTAGGCAGAACCACTTCTTCCAAGGCACAGCCCAGGCCTACACAGAGCGATGCAACCGTACGGGAGGCGGGACCCTGAGGGAGGCGGAACCGGGAGTGGCGGGATTTGGTCTGCGGAATCCCGGGGCGGTGGAACCTTGGATCCGGCGGAACTAAAAGGCGGCGCCCACGGAGCCACCCGGACTGCATTTGGAACGGAAGTGTTATGGCCGCCGCTTCCGGGTTGCCAGTCGGCGCCGAGGGCCGGGTGGAGCCGCCGTGATGTTACCCTACACGGTGAATTTCAAAGTGTCTGCTCGCACCCTCACCGGGGCACTCAACGCCCACAACAAGGCGGCGGTGGACTGGTGAGGGCACCGGGCGTCGAGGCCGCCATGCTCGGCCAGGAGTTTGTGAGGGGAAGGGGAAGGAAACAAGAGGTTTCACCCCCTGGTTAGTTTGGCCTCGCCAAGACGGGCTGCCGCCCTCACGTTACGGAGATTTTCTTTTAAATGCTGGATATTTGTTGTTGCTATAAACGTAGTAAATACCCCGTGTGGGAACTTGCCCTGTGCAAACATATTTGCCCTCTTTCTTCCATCTTTGTTTCTCTTTGCTCCTTTCCCCACACTTTCCTTAAACGTTCCATTTCCCTCTCGGCTTCTCCAGTGTCCGGGCCTCTCGCCGTCCAGTTCCCCTGATCACCACCCTCTCGTCCCCATTCTGTCTTCTTTTTTCTCTTATCCCTGTCCCTTACCTTTGTTCATTCAACAGTGTGCCCCCTGGTACGAGGCACCTGTCTGTCGCCGGTCCTTCGTTTCACATTTATCTTTTCACTGTAAAATAACAACGCAGCTCTGAAAATTAATTATGAGACTAATATGAAGCTAGATTCTGCAGCTGTGGTTGCTGGGAATGTTGGCAAGAGGACTGAAACCTCCCGTCCAGTGTTTAAAATCTCTTTATCTAATTGGGAGGACTACAGATACAGGTATTAATGCAACATAATCCCAGCCACTTGTGAATGCTCAGGATTCAAAGTGAAAGAAGACCCAGAGGATGCCCTCAAAGACCAAGAGATGGCAGGAGTTGCTTTATAATTCCTCAAGGCTCTCTATGCATATCCCTTAGAATATTTTTTTTATCCAAATAAAATTTCAACAAGCACTTTTAAGTTTAGATACACTTTTATTTAAATGGAATAATGTAAAATACTGGCCTTTGGGCTTGAATAATAATTTTACAAATGATAGTACACATTAGTTAGATGTGCTTACATTTTAATATTACTGTTTTGTTAGGGGCTGGCAAGGTTTAATTGCTTATGGATGTCATTCGCTTGTGGTAGTGATTGATTCCAATACTGCCCAAACTCTTCAAGTTTTAGAAAAACATAAAGCTGATATCGTCAAGGTAAGTCACATTCCACTTTGACCCTATAATGTTTATTCTAAAGTGTTGACTATCTGTAGAATTTCATCAAGTCATATGTGTAAATGTTGAATAGCTTTTAAGTTTATTAATCTATTTGAGATAACCTGGTATTTCCATGCATATGACTTAATGTCAATCCAGGGTGAGCTATTAAATGCTGGTTCTTAGGTCAGAGCTGATGGAAAACACCAGCACTGCCAGTTACTGGACCACTTACTCATTTGTTAGTTTTTAGCATTTAGCATAGTTAAGGAGAGAGAGCTGAGAGCCCTCAAGCAACTTACTGTCTAGTGAGGAAGAAAGAAGCAAACACACAAGTACAGTGTGATAAGTGAGACTAGCAGAAAATTCAGTGGGAACACAAAGGAACTACCTGTTACCTATTTGTAGGGATCTGGGGAGCGTCACAGAAGTCTTTTCATTTTAGGGACTAGTGAACTGTAGTTGCCATGTGAAAAAGGAAGAATCTACACAAAGGTATTAAATAGTGTGCATAAGGATGGCTAAAAGACGGGATACGTACACAGGGGTGATGAAAGAAGAGGCAGCCAGGGAAATTCACCTGCCCTGAAGGTTTTATAAGATTATGAAAAAAATTTGAATTTTTAAGGAGGAGATTGATAAGATCATATTTGCATTTTAGAGAAACTCACTTGGGCAACAGTAGAGGATCTGTTGGAGAAAGGCAAGCCGAGGCAGTAAGATCACTTAGGAGACTTTTGCAGTAATTTTGGCAGGAAATTCTAAGTGTCTAAAATAAAACTGAGGCATGAGTCTTATTTAGGAGCTGCCTTAGAGGTAAACTTGATTGCCTTTATAGTAATCCATTTTAAGGGAAAGTCAGAGTAGAATGACTCCAAAGTTTCTGTTGCTATAATGAACTGAGTTTGTGTGATTTTTCAGAAGTTTTAAGTTTTCAACACGCAAAATCTGAGCCTCCTTGGGCAATTGAATTATAGCGATCTGAAATTTTAGGAGACTGGAGATAGAGATTTGGAGTCTTTTTTTTTTTTTTTTTTTTTTTTTTTTTTAACAGCTTTGGGATATTCATACCATAAAATGTACCCATTTAAAGCATAGAATTCCATGGTTTTTAGTTCACTCACAGAGTTGTACAGCTATCGCCATAAACACATAACTCCAAACAGAAACCCTGCCTCCATCACTCCTGTTCTCTTCAGCCCTAGGCAGCCACTAACCTACTTTCTGTCCTATAGATTTGCCTGTTCTGAATATTTCATGTAAATGAAATCATACAAAATGTGGCCTTTTCTGCCTGACTCTGACCTAGCATAATGTTTTCAAGGTTCATTCTTGATGTATCATGTGTTGGTATTTCATTACTTTTTATTGCAGAAGAATATTCCACTGTATGATTAAACCACATTTATTTATTGATGGACATTTAGGTCTTTCTCACTTTTTAGGTATCATGAATAATGCTGTTATGAACATTTATTTACAGTTTTTTATGTGAGTCTACATCTTCATTTCTCTTGGGTATCTGCCTAGTAATAGAGTTACTGACTCGTACGGTAGCTCTGTGTTTCACTCTTTGAGGAACTGCCAGACTGTTTTCCAAAGAGGCCTCAGCACTTTATATTCCTGTTAGCCATGTATGAAGATTCCAGTTTTCCACATCCTTACCAACACTTAACTATTACCTGTTCTTTTGTTTACTACCATCCTGGTGGCTGTGGAATAGTACTCATTGTAGTTTGGGTTTGCATTTTCCTGAAGGCCAATGTTGAGCATCATGTCATGTGCTTATTGGCCATTTGAATGTCTTCACTGACAACAGTCTTTTCAGTCCTTTGTCCATTTTAAAATTGCATTGTGTTTTTATAACTGAGTTGTAAGAGTTTTTTATGTATTGTAGACACAAGTTCCTCATCATGGTTGGCAAATATCTTCTCTCATTCTGTGAGTTGCCTTTCAGTTCTTAATGGTGTCCTGTGAAACAAAAGTTTTTAATTTTGATGTTGTCCAGTTTGTTTTTTTCCTTTGGTTGCTATATTCAAGAAACCATTGCTTTTCCCATTGTCAAGATTTACACCTTTGTTTTCTAAAGAATTTTATATTTTTTAGAAAAAATAATAAATAACAAGAATGTCAAATTTCCAAGAGGGAAACTGGTTTCCTGTACATTCTTTCTAAATGTTTGTGTCCTGTAGGGTAGAATGTAGTATGGGTTCAGGTTGATGTTTTTTTGAAAGTTACATTTCGTTTCACCCAGTGCAGGTATTTACTTGATTTAATTTCTTCTTGATACTAGGTCAAATGGGCCAGAGAAAACTATCACCATAACATTGGCTCCCCATATTCCTTGCGCCTCGCTTCTGCTGATGTCAATGGAAAGATCATAGTTTGGGATGTAGCAGCAGGAGTAGCTCAGTGTGAGATCCAGGAACACGCCAAACCTATTCAGGGTGAGAAAAGTCTGCTCTGCTAAGTGTTTATATTAGACTCATAAGTTTTTGTTTTCATTTATTTATTTTCATCACTTCCCCGTTAACTCTCCTTGATTGTGTTTAGCCTGTTCTGCTGATATAAATCTAGCTTTAAGTCTTTATATAGATCATTTGTTTGTCTGTTTATGTTATTAACCTAAAACCAACACAGTATTCTTTAGACTCAAGTCTTCGACAGAGTGGCCGTTGTGACTTGAGAATTTTTTTTTTTTTTTTTTTTTTTTTTTTTTTTTTTTTTTTTTTTTTTTTTTTTTTTTTTTTTTTTTTTTTTTTTTTTTTTTTTTTTTTTTTTTTTTTTTTTTTTTTTTTTTTTTTTTTTTTTTTTTTTTTTTTTTTTTTTTT